>JAVSBS010026820.1:0-38933 GCA_033124195.1 Coracias cyanogaster | reverse complement strand
CCCCCCCCCCCCCCCCCCCCCCCCCCCCCCCCCCCCCCCCCCCAAGTGATGACACACCTATTTATGTAAACACAATCTCTTTAAAAAACACACATACAAACTTAGAGCTGTTATGGCTTATTGTACTTCACTTTCTCATTTTGAATCAACAACAACCTAAAAAGGGGGAGAAACAAGGCAAGGCATAACTTAGATAACTATTGAAGTCTGATAAAACCAAGTTGCTCCAGCAGCATAATAAGAAATCATGAAGTATCTAGTGTCTCACCTCTATTGTTATGGAGACGGTCTTTATTATGCTGAAATCTTTACTTATAGAGAGTTTTCAATTATATAACCAGACTTTTTATGAACAATTTGGAAGCTGACATTATGGGGGAAAATAAGAGCTTTTAGATACTGGTGCCTCTAGCTATTTTACTGATACATTTTATCATTTTAATACTAGCAGATACTCCTTCAGAGTCCCTTGGACACTGTATAGAATCTTACTCTTTATATAACTTAATACTACTTTTTTGTCAAAGACTTACATCTTTAGTTCAGGTTACAAATAAGAACGCTGGGCTGAAATTTCCCACAGCAACTCTAAGACATAAGAAAAGAAAAAAAGTTGAATCATGTATCACAGGCTTAAATTGCTATGCCAGTACCTGTGCGTCAGTAGACTTTAGTACTCTTCTGCACCCAGACGAGTGGTGATAAAAACATATTGACCTTCATCCTCCTCAGCTCTTCTACCTTGCCTAAGATACTGCACAGTACAGCTTAGTACTGATGAATTTATGAGTTGCTATTATTTATCCCTTTCTTCTTCTGCCAAATCTCTCAGGTTCTGATTAGTCAGAGGATATACTGAAAGAAAGGCAGTGGGATTTTCTACTGCGAAAACGAGGTTTGAAGTCTTCTTCAGACCCAGATTTCCTGAGCAGATAAGAGCATTTTGTTCACTGAAACTGATGAGACTTCAAAAAAATATGCCAAAATGAATTACTGTGTATTGTGATCACTAATCAAAGTCCCACATCAAAGTTAGTGAAGGAAAGGAATACATAAGGAGAGGAAAGAGGGTTCACTGCTTAATAGGGTGCCCTGGTAAGTCTGTTGTTTTCTACGCCCAAAACCTGTTAGATTGATTTGCACATCAGCCATCTAAGTTCTTGTTTTTAAATCAAAATTTCAGAATAGCATTTAAGCATGAATATCTGCAACAGCATAATATGAGGCTAACACCTGCAAAAATACCACCTCTTTAAAGCTAAATATTCAGCAACTGAGTTTTATTATCATCTGGCACATCTGTTTGGATGTATCCTAAAAAGTGATACTTCCTGATTTACACTGACACTTTCTTTGCACTCACGCAAACAGAGAAGGGTTCTAACAGAGGGAGCTATGTCCAGACCTGAACAAAAATTTCATTAGTCTGATAGCTGTATATAAATTATGACTGAAAATGTTGGGGCTATCAATGAAATTATATTCCACCTTTTAAAGCAATGTACAATATTTTTTCATCCTCCAAACTAAATGGGCTGATAGTTCAGACCGCAAAATACAGCTATCTTCTTGACACCTTTAAATTCAGCTCTGAACTCCATTTCACTGAACCCTTTCCACACTTGTTTCAATGGCAACAGACTGCAAATAGAAAAATACCCACTTTAATTAACTTTTACTCCTTTCTAGGGGGTGTTAAAAGAAAACTAAGAGCTATTACAGAGACAAAGTGAATGAGCCTTCCAGGCACTGAAGGCTATTACATTCACTTGTTTGGCAACACTTCTATTCAAGACTAACAATTTCAGAGACTTATGTTCTTAATACAGCAGACTCAAACTCTTCTGATTAACAATTTTCCATCAGAAACTGCTGATTTTCTGGATCAAAATGTTCTATGGGAATGTTTATTCCAGTAAACTTCCGATGGAAACCAGGCAGGCTAGCTAGAGGGCTGGCAGATTGGCTTGGAAGCCTGCCTACCAGCCAGCCAGGCTGGCAGGAAAGCAGGCAGGCTGGCTGCCCAGCGTGTCCTCTGCCCAGTTTGCTAGTGCCCTTCCTCCTAAGAGGTCAGGCAGATTATGTGTTATCATGATATTTACTATGAAAGTAGTCAACATTTGTAAGAATAAAACACAATATTTCAGTCTTATTAAAAATAATAATCCATTAAGGTTGGCATGAAAACATGTTCTATTTTTTCAGAAAAGTAGTTCAGAAATTTTCTTCTGCGATGAAGAATTTTGTTCCAGTTTGAAACAATAAGAAAAAAAGTTGAATGCTGGAGGTTCTGCAGAATAGGGGCTCCAAGTTTGAACCATGTTGAGCTATACACAAACAACTCCATATTCCAAAACATAAGCCATATAAAGCTATGGCATTTCTAAAATAACAGGCAGAATTTGGAGACTGTTATTCACAATATTACCTTTACTTTTCCAATAATGTAAGTAATGTAATACTTTAACAAAGCTTAAGGACTTACAAAAAGCGTTACTCTCTTTTCATGTTCATTCTGAACTGATTTTTTTTTTTTTTTAAGTCAATTGCCATCTTTATAACCACCACAGGTTACACTGGCAGGACTTGGAAAACACAAATTCGGATGAGGGAGGTAAAATTACTTTGTTTCTAATTGTCCCCAAGGGCATCTGGGATACTTATTCACATGACCAGAAACACACATCTGGCAACTAGACACAAGCGCCAATTGTCACCACATACACAAACACAATAAACCATCTGGCAAGAATGAACTTTGCATACCGTTTCTAGACAAGAGGTACAGTTCTGGTGTCCAATATGAGTGGAGAAATAAATCAGCACGAGTGGAAGATGTGTATTTTGGTCAGGTGACATGCACATCTAGGATGTGCAGAATGTACACCCATACAAGAGACACCCCTATTATCTGTCAAAGGGCTAAATATCACTGTATTGAACTTAATAATATACCTTATTTACTGTACTGGCAAGAACAAACTTATGTACTCAAAAGCCCTGATCACACTTAAAACTACAATAATGAAAACTTGAATTCCTGAAAACCATGTAGAAATCATCCCTAGAATAGCTGAACTTAAAAATTCCAATGATGAATACAGAGAAGTTAATCCACTATTGTTTACTTCTTTGTAAACTTTCAGGGAAAGCCTGCATTTTATTCACTTTTATGGTGCTGGAGCCATACTGTTATGCAGGTTTTGGACATTCTCTTATAAGAGATTTATTTCAGCTTTGTTATGGTGTACAGGTAAGAGCCATGAATAAACTGAACATAACCAAGAGGAATACGCTACCCAAGATACCTCGCACCATCAGTAAACTATTTCTGCCAGAAATATGTCTTCTACCAGTTTGATACCATCATTATGATAATCTCCACCAATACTCAGCAGCAGCAGAAGCCTGCATTTAAAGAACTTAAAATTTACTTAGAGCTAACAAAAATCTGTTTTGTTTCTTTGCTGAAAAAATCCTTGTTTCCATAATCTTCAGAAATCAATACTATGTATGTTCAGAGCATTTAAAAATAACTTTGCACTTACCACATCTAGCATTTTTACTCCCTGCATAGCAAATGCTATATATAGCATGCATGAACTCACGTTGGAAAGTTAAGGTGACACAAGCACAATGACGCGAACAGGACATATAGATTAGAGAGTATTTATAGACTGCAAAAAGAAATACCTTGCCAATATTGCTTGACCCATGAGGCAAGGACAAAAGTGAAATTTCTTTGCCTACATACTACAAACACAGATCAAATGAAATATATTCCTCCCCTACAGTACCCAAGCACCATGGAAAAAATAAAATATACTGCTAATAAGGTGGTTCTGCTCTGTGCCACATACTAAAAAGATTTGAAATAACAGAGAGAAAATACCCACTTGAAAGTACTAATATCGCAAGAAGTAGCATTGGTGATTGACTGAGTTCAAATTAGCCCCATAAACTGCAACAGAAAGAACTCCTAAATTAAGTATTTTAAACCTTTAAACAAAAAGGTAAATATTCCCTCTAAGTGTCACCTTCCTCTGAGTCAATACTGATTCAAGCTTTCTATCACAACTGTATTATTTTTATAAAATAAAGCTAACTCTGGAGTTCATCACAATCAGGCTTCTGGAACCTTAAGAATAAATGTCGTGAACATTTCAAATACCAAGGGATTCCATAAAACTGAGTTTATACTGGGTTTACATCACTTAATCTTCTTTTCCCAATATGAACTAATGTATAACTTCACTATATGCTATTCAACAGCTTCTACTAGATGTGAATACTAAACCTTAGGTCACTGTTCTCAGCTGGTACAATGGGGCAGTAGGATGCTCCAGTTGTTCCACCTTGTTACCAGGTGTATGAACCTTACACAGAAGATGAATACCAGCTTTACCCCAGGAGAGGAGCTCCAGAGGGTGCGCGTGAACCCCACCATGGTTCCCTGGGCAGAAAAAGTTCCTGTTCAGGAAACAAAAAAACAACCAATGTCTGAAAAACTTCAGGTGAAGTACATTACATTGCTAATGTCTGCTTTGTAAATGAAATTGAATGAAAGTCACAGGATGAAGTCTCAAACTTTTTAGTGTGAGGTTTTGCTTTGTTTTTAAACCACTACAATATAGAAAGAAGGCATGATACAGAAAATAACTTGCCTTCTCACTTGTGGAATCTTTATCTAAAGTAGAGTACTTTTCCAAAGTAATAGAAGGCCAAATCTTCCTTTCTCCACCCATGTGCGTGAAGTCATGACACTTGGAATTTTTTGTGATTGTAGAAAGCATAATTTACCAAGACCTACCCACTTCTAAAGCTGTTTAGCTATTAAGCTTTTTCTCCTCCCCTCTCCATTCCTCAGTACCTTTCTTCACTTACAGATCTCAAGCCATCTGCAGTCGATGCTCAGCTAATGTACATCACGATAGTCTACATAAACTAATGTGATGTTGACAGTTGATAGCAAGTGATGATCTCCATAAAATTTACCTCAGCTTCAAATCTTGCACTGTCAAACCCATTAATTATTTGGAAAAGTTTGCAAGATCAAGTTCTGTAACAATAGTCTGTAAGTTTAAAAGTCTGAGCTTTTCCAAAAAATTTCCAAGCACAAGTAGACTTGGACAACTAACTTCAGGAGAAACTTCAGATTGTGATAACTCAATTGGTTGAGTTATCTGCAAGTTTACACCTCTTTCTGCTTTAAAATTGTGTATCATTTCTGCTCTGGTACATCATTAGTTAAAGTACTACAGAGTGTATAACTGTTGGGCATGACATGAAGGAAACAAAAATCAATCAGATTTAGCACCCAAGGCAGTCTGCAAGGCAGTGCCAGTTATCTGAACTGAAACAATAGAGTTTTGTGACTAGAATTTTACTGATTAAGCTGCATAGGGAGCTCTTGTGGGTTTCTGTCTTTTCTTAATCCAATATAACTTCTACTGGCTCATTACTGCCAATTTAGGAGACTTGACTTTAAAAATTCATTGAATGCTGATGAAGAACAACACGAACTCTTATGAAGCACAATATTAATTAGATGTAAGACTGAGTAAACTCAGATGATGCATAAACAGCAGTAAATATTCAAGTTTTCAAAAAACTGTATTATAGCATCACAGTCAAAACACATCACTTCACTTATGACTGAGGAAGCATTTTATCTAATCCACAGTTTTGTGGCTCTTAGTTGAACACATTTCAGTACAAAGCAAGGAGCACATGGGGAACTCCAGGGGGTTCCACACCATTGCTGGAGCCATCCACTTTAAAGAGCATCCTCTAATCAAACCCAGACCAAGAGTGACAAACAGGACTTATTGACTGCTGCTCTGTGGCTGAAGTGAACTCAGTATTTTTAGACCAATGTCATAAAAGGCTATTACAGAACTACCAAGTCAGCTGCTGCTGCTAAGAACTCCTACAGCTGCTATCAACAAAGAGGTCCATGATTGAATAAATGGAGACAACACTCCTTCTCCCACTGTTAGCTCCTCTTGCCATGACTTATGCCACACCTGGTCTATATTTGACACTATCAATCCTTAAGACTCAGAAAGAGTCATAATTCACTTTGAAATTTTCCATCTGATCTGGCATATCCTACATTTCCTCATACATGAAGCCTGAAATTTGGGGACTACAGAATTAGTATCCTTCAGGCTTGTCTGGCACAGTATGTTTTTCTGATTTTAGGCAGCTTGCTTCCCTGTTGTAATTCAAAATGTGTTTACTTAAAACTAAAATATCTGTAAACTTAAAATTAAAGGCTTTTTTTTTTCTTTTATATTCACCTGAACAAACTTCACTAGCACATTAGAAGTATTGTTCCATTTTCTAACGAAGGTTTTTGTTACTTTTAGGTTTTGTTTTGGGTTTGGTTTGATTTCAAAGGACCTCAACAAAATAAACAAACAAAGAAACCCAAACAACTCTGACACTGTTATGACTAAGTATCAGTGAACTAGCCTTTTATCTGCAGTTAGTGTGTAGGTTAACATAAAGCATGACATCTTCAAGTGCATTACATTTGGAGAAGTACTTCCAATGTTCACAACTCTGGCTTTTAACACACACCACCACCCCCCCTCCCTGCCCCCATGAAATTGTTTTATTTACTCAGCTAAAACACACCTTTGGCATATTAGAGTAGATTTTATTACTCTCTAAAGACAATTAACCAGTTAGAAACGTAGTTATGGACATCACTTTTCTCTGTAAAATTCTTCAGGCTGAAAGGGAATTTCCAGTCAAAAGTCAAAGCCCAAAATAAGCAGCAACCCAGCAGCTCAGTTATGAGACAACCATGCTTCCTGGCAGGAATTAGAATCAGCACGTCTAACATTTGAAGCATATGTCTCAATCAGTGGGCTGACTTTCTGTGGCTTTTACTAGCTGCCTTTTCACTGTCAGATACAGCAAATTAAAGGCTTATTTTATCTTAATGTAGAAGAAAAACAATTTAGAACTTATCAGAAATCTTGTTTTCCAGCCATCTAGTATTCACTGAATTAGATAGTGACGGGATTGTGTGACTATTACTGATTACCTATATACTTTCAAATGTTAACTCTTTCTATGCAAATATTAAGTAGTAAGGAAATTCCTGCAATTTTCCACTGAAGGAAGAGTATATATATTTTGAAAAATTAGGCAAATTGGTTAAAAATCTATTTAGCTTTTCTTAGAGTATGAGTCCAAGGGGAAAAAAAAAAAACACAAAACACACCAAAATGAAAAATCAAAAGCCCCATACATATGCTTAATCTGCACATACATCTACATCTCCAAATGATGTTCCAGAATCTCCTATGATCCCCAAATCCTTACTGGAAAAAAAAAAATTAAAAAATAAAGTTATTAACTTAGAAAAGCAGTCCCAATACAGTTAATGAACAAGAACTACAAATGTGTACAAGGGCTGTTTCCAAAATCAAATCCATGTACTGGTCTGTAGCAAGATTCTTTAATTTTTACAATGTTGTCCTCTGAATATTAGTGACAAGTAATATAAAGTTTTCTGGCTACATAAAAGGGCTTCTGAAATGCAGACTACAATTTATAATAACATTAAGCATAGCTTTAGAGTATGTATGGAGTGCAAATGCAAATGGGGATCTTTCTAATGTCACATATTTCAGTTTGTAGCACCATCTCATGAATTTGCCATACAATACCAACACTGCATTCTAATGAAAATGAGGCAGCAGAAGCTCGTAAGTCTCTTATTTGTTCTATCATGAACCTGACTATAAGCATTCGTAAAATCCCCAGAAGCACAGCTACTAAGATGTATTTACTATCGAGTAGCATTCCATAATTTAACACTGAAGCTAGATTTCTAATGGTAAACCCCATTTTTTCAGTGGTTGCCTCCTCCACCACAGCTTCCTCTAAAAAGGAATCTGTTCCTCTGAAGTGTCACATGCCACATCACAAATCGGGATGAAAACCTTCCTCACACGCTTGGGGCAGCGGGGGAGAAGATCAAAAAAATAAAGATGTAGATATCCCTACTTAAAGATTTCTTATCTACATAAAAATATAAACATGGCCTGAAAAACCATATGTGTATATACAAATTCCTATACAGCTGGAGTCCTTCTGACAGGTGTGCCAGGTCTCCAAGGAAAACAATTTCTAATATTGGAATATTGATGTAGAGTATGTCAGTGGCTGAACAAAACAGGCTGTAAAGAGAAGGGATTAAACTGACCTTAAGCACATGGCACTAGGGAAAGTTTGGTTACCTTGACCATTTCTAGGTTTTTACTATTTTCTTCTTCTCTTTAAAACAATGTCTTTTTCATCATGCAGGTAGCTGGGCATGCAAAAAGTACATCAGAAATAATCTTTTAACACTGTCTATAGGAACATCCAAGCTCTGGCTGCAGAGACTGTTGTCCCCACATATTCCCCAGAACTTGTCCTCAGAGGATCTGTACAGGCTGTAAATAGCAAAAGTAATTTTGTTCTCCAAACCAATCTTAGCTTCAAAAATTTTGCACAGCTCCCTGGCTACTTTCTGCCTAATCTGCACCCTGTGTCAAACTGGTGATTCAGTTCATACCTCCTAGGGTACAGCAAAAAAAATCCTGTTGTGCAATCAGTGCTGGATATGCATTTCTAAGGAGTTTCATATTAAGAAGGAAAAAAATGTCACCCTTTAAGCCACCCTTATTCTCCAACCACTTCAAGTAAATTTATCTGACCTTCTCATTAATTTTGTCAAACAATAATTTTGTATGATAATGCCTTTGCTGCTCTTATTATTTCATCCTCTGGAGTCAAATCTTGTGATCTCCATGCAGAAAAGTCTTATATGTTTGTCCATACAAGCATTCCAGAATTTTAGCCAAAATAAAAGAAAAAGGAGCATCACAAACATTACCATAGAAACAAACCACCACAGACATAGTTATTAAGGACAATGAAAAGGACAAGCTAATTTATAAAGACAACTCAGTTTTCAGTCTGTTTAACAGACACAATTCTAATAAAACAAACAGATTTTATTAAGCACTGAACAATCAATCAAAATAATATTAGGATGCCCTTTACTTAAACAGGGGAAACCATAATTGATACAAAGATCAAATAAAGAGCCTGATTCTACACCATTCATAGGCCTTCAGTAACATCATCCTGCTTAAATTCATCACATCATTTCATATCAGACTGATTCCCTTTTGCCTGACTGTCCTACAATTTTCTCCATGGCATCCCCTCCATACACTGAAGATGAAAATGTAATCCCAGTAAGTCACCAGGACTAGGGGCAACAGACCTTATCAAGAAGTTATTTTTCAATGATGCAATGCTGTGCACTCTTGGTTTTCATCTCCCTTTAATATGTAAAAATAATACTACTTTCCTCAAGAAAGAGAAACAACTCTTAGAACAGAATTGTCTCAGATATAGACCTGTCTAAATTAAGGACACAGTAATAGTGATAAAGGTTTGTCTCTCCCTCTTGCAGCTTGTTATTCCTACCTGCCACTTTACAGAAAAACAAACAAACAAACAAACCTCAGATAAAGAACTATAAGGAAGATCTAGACTAAATTCCACCCTTATCTGAGATTGTGCACTGCCTTGAACACCTTCAGGATTCCATAAATTCACCCTAATAGTGAACTTTGCCACTGAGCCCTTCTGCAAGTTCTAGAAAGCTACCCACCACACTCCTCTGCAAAGTCTCCACGTTTTTTTATTCAATTTCCTGCTGTTGACCTTGACATCCATGTGCTGATAAATTATTTCCAAGCCCATTAAGTGATCAATATTTTCTACAGCCCTGAAAATTTTGAATTTTCACACTAAACTATTATTTTGAGACTAGGATAATATATTTAAAAGCAACAACAAAACAAACCCAAGACAGAGAAATGTTTCACATTTACTCTTATTTGCACCAACAAAGTCAATTTTAACTTGGGAATGAACATTTTAAAGAATCCTTAATGGGTCAGGAAGTTCAGCTGTGGATTGTATTTCTCTGAATGCATTCATAGATTTTCCAAGTCTTAAGTATTAAATTATTTCAAATACTTGGCAGAAATCCATTCAACCTCTCAGTAAAAGCCAAACTAAAAATACAAAATCTCACTGATTTAGCTATTCTGGTGGACCACATCTTTCTGTTCTCCCCCTACTGTTGAACATATATACGTATTCTCCAGTTTTGTCACCTGGATAAAGGGAAAAAATACAAAGAATTCAAGAAGAAAAAAGCAACATGCCCTATTCGCTACTTTTGGAAAAGGTAATATTTAAGCTCTGATACATAGGTCTTATTTCTAAAGAAGGCAGTGCTTATATGCAACAGTCAGCCTTGAACTGCACAGGTTCATGAGAAGTAACTGAATGTTCTGAAACAGACCCTTTGTTTATATATTTTAAAAATTCATGACTCTACATTTTTGTTGAGATTCTGTACACTTAGTATTTATATTTACACTTAAATCTTTTCCTACAAAGGACTATTTTCAAATAACGCTTGTTTGGTACAAGTAATTTACAAAATAATGGTAAAATGAAGATCTGGTTATAATGTTTCTAATTTAATCCTAACAACACATCCTTTCAACAGTAATTCCTCAAACGCTAATTTCAATAAACTTGTAACTATTAATTGGGAGAGCTACAAGCTATTTTAGTCTATAGACCATTTAGGGCATATCCAAGAAACAAGTAAAGCTAAAGATAGACACTTAAAATACATAAATAAATAAATGGAGATGCAGAAAAGTGCATATTCTCCATGACAGGTCATCATCCACATATTACATGCCTTTCATTCCCATGTTCTAGATCTGCAGTCTTCTCTTCCTAGGCAGAACCAATATTGATCAGGTTCAGAAAGTTTCCTTACCTTTAGGAGAGAGGACTCATACCATGCTCTCGCTGTGGCCTTGGGACATTGCATTCAAGATGCTGAAGTCCCAGTGGCCCATTAACTGACATACAGAGATTAGAAGGTTTTGCATGTATAAGTCTTGCACAAAGTCATGAGGGAAGAGAATAAACTATTAATTGTGTGTGTCCCCCACTTTATCATCACTGTACTATAAGACAACACCCAATAAAACACATTTTCCTTTTGGCAGGCTGCAAGTTCAGGTCTTTCTGGAAAAATGAGGTAATAATTATTTCTCTTTATATATAACTGAAGTTTTCATTCTTGATATAGCTTTCTGCAGTCTGTCTTTTTTAGAACCTCCTGCTACCTGAAGTTATTAAAAAGAGATGAGGGTTCCCCAAATCTCTTATTGTAGCAACACTTCCACAATGATTTAAAAACAAACAAACAAACAAACAAACACCCAAAAACTACAAAATAAAACAGAGATGTGCTATACTTAAATTCTTGTATGACCTTAAAGTGCCTGGGAATGATTTTGTCATTCCCCATAAGATCTTGTATAAAGTTGCAGGTGTTTGCAAAGGACCCAATTAGATTTTTCACCCACTGATGCTGAGAGGACACATCAATTGAAATCACAAGGGCCAAGACAGATAACTGCTAAGTTCAAACCTTGTTTTCGGTTGCACAGATATCTACCACAGCATTAAGTGTCCAATACTGAAAAAACATACAGAAAAAAACTACATGTATGAAAAATTAGAACATGATAAGGGTGATGATTTTGTGAAGAACCATATGTGTATGTGTATGTTATGGATGTATACGTATGAAACAGTACTGAATAAAGACTTTCTTTCCTCTTGCTTCGTGGCTATGCATATTTATAGATTTAATAAACTTAAACAGCAAACTGATGAACAACTGCATAGTTAAAAAGGATCAGTATTCATTGTACAATAAAAGTTGCCATGCCATGCTTGAACTGCAGCAAACTACTGCAGATACTGGTCATCTGACATAGTAAACTGCTTATTGACATGGTAATTTTTCAGATAATTATAGCATGGGTTACCAAGATGTTACATATGCTGTGTTAAATAAATCCCTGTCTTGACAGATGGGCTATAGACTGCTCTCTTTTGAAGCTGAAACAGCCAGTTCTGGACTCCTGACTGGTGATAGCTTTGCCCTCTTCCAAGCCTGTGGTGTGGCAACGCTGCACAAAGCACTACATCAGCAGTGCGGGACCAAAGGACTGGCTTCCTTTTGAGAAGGGCAAACAGACAAGAGGGGAGGAAGAGAGACATGTTTGAGACCAAACATTGAACTAGCTTATGAAGAACAGATAAAAATATAAGTATCAATGCCAAGGTCTGCTCTTCATAAACTAGACAGTCCTCCAATATAACTATGCTGGTTATGCTTTAACTCCCACTGAAGTCAACAGTTCAGACAGCATTGCTTTATACGTTTCACATTTTATGTTAAAAAAAGAAAGTGAGGAAAGTGAACATGAAAAAAAGCAGCTTACTGAATCCTCAACATATTGCTGATGAATTTTTAATGAATAAATTGAGTTTGTTCTCTATGCTGCACAGCTCTCTCCACACTCACCTTTTTTAAAAACTAGGAAAACTGAATTATATTACTATTTCCTAAGACTTTAAATTATAGAAGAAATCTCTTTCACTTCAAAGTTTTAAAAATCCATATTGTATTTTGAACAAAACCCTCAGATTTTACACCATGCCTTCTCATTTATGTTGTCAGATGCACCATGGCATGAGGCTTAAAAGCTAGACAGCAGTACTGCTCTAAAGGCAGCATAGCAAACAAGAAAAACAATTAAATTTTGTATGTTTACAAGTGAAAGTCTGCTGTAAATAACCATGTCAAGTAGATCTTGCTGTGGGAAGGTGGGATCAGAATATCGATAAGAACTGACTGTGAGAATGAAGGAATACTGATCAGCAACAGATTACAGAATACACAGCTGAAACGAGAGAAAACTATTTACCCAAGCTACGGATGAAAAAAAAAAAAGGAAAAAAAAGTAATGAAAGTAAAGAAATCTTAACAAACTGGTTGGGGGTGTCAGAAAGTGACACGGTAAGAGAACAGATCACAGTTCTGGTTTTTTTCCTGCTGCTCTGTGTTTTCTCTATGGTTTTTGACTTGTCTCCAAATGTTTGATTGTTCATTTGCAGCAGATTGCTTCATACTGCTTGCAGTGAACCTGGAATACCAAGACTGAAGGTACTTTCAGCTGTATCAAGCCTTCTTAATTTACAAAGGGAGAAAAACTATGCATGTAACTGCCTGCAAGACCTAAGAAACAAGAACAAAGCAAACCAAGGTCATGACTACTTTGTATCGTACATTGCTAAATAATTATCTTAAGGCTAAAGGGTATTTTGTCCTCAGGCTCCTAATCCAAAGACACTCCTTTTTCTCATGGCCAGTGCTGAAGGGCACGTTAACCTGCCCATATCCACCACTCCAGAAGTGTCAAAGTACTTAGAGGTCCTCAGGGAGAACGCGCAGTTCGTCCCCAGCATAGTTAGCCCAGTCTTTCTGATGTTCTCATTTCTCTGTCAAGTGTCCTCTCTTCAGAGAAGAGAAGAGAGTATCTGATCAGTGCTGAGCATGGTCTTATTAAGAGTAAGGAAACTATAAAGTAATAGGAAACAAACAATGCCAAAGAGGGGCCAGGCTGAAATGTTTCAGCTTTGTTAGCTTAGTGTGGCATTTAGAGATAATACAATAATACAAACAGTAGCATTCATTACCAAATGTTTTGTCAGTAGAGTCATTTAAAATAATCACATTTTACTCTTTTTTAAATGTACTCATAAAGGCTATCATAGCATTAAAAAAAACCCAGTTCTACTCAAATCTTACACTATTTGATAAAAAAAATGTCACCATGAGAAAGAGCTAGCTATAGCTCATTATCTAATCATCGTCTGGCATTAGGAGTTATAACAAATCAATTATAATCACTATTACATAAGCAGGTCATCATCAATATGCCAGTAGCCTTCACAGAAAAGCATGTTAAGAGCACAATCACTAAACATAATTTCATATGGGTATCTCTCCTGTGATCTGTATAAATGTGGAAAGCTGAAGGAAGAAGGAAAATGATCACTACATGAAAAGCTACAATAATGAATAAAAGTTAAGTTTATTTAACAGTGCCTAATATAGCATCACCACTGCAATTAAGGTATTCTCCATAAATAAAGGGGAAAGATCAGCAGAAGCTGTGCAATCATTTTGATATGCTTGCAAATTGAAATAATCCAGCAATTTTGATATCCAGCATTAACCATCAAATGGCAGTGTCTAAAGCATCACACATTTGGCTGGCTGGACTTTATGGAGAAGTCCCAACTTAGCCATTTAAACTTACATTATTTTTTTTTTCTAAAGTTCCTCTGAAATAGACAGTATGTATTATAATCTGTGTGCATGTAAGTATGTATGCATATGCACACCTACCATACACACACACACACATATAGATATCAACAGTTGCTGAACAAAAAAAGACACAATTGTGGTCTTTATCCCCTTCCCACCTGCACTCTGCATCCACCATCTCATATTACATTTGCTGTTAGGTTTCTTCATAGAAACAAGGCACTAATCCTCTATTGTCTGGAATATTCACAGTGAAAATACATATAATTTAACTGGTACATTCAGGTTTCATTCATCCTACTGTTCACAAAAACCGTAAGAAATGGCCATCTGATAATAATTCTAGAATATAAAACTATGCCATGTGCCAACTGTAGCATCATTAACAAAGCAGTTTACTTTCATATCAGTCTTAGACTTTTGCTGATATTCTACTATAAAGTTGAAGTCTTTAAACATATCTCCATCTAATAATGCACCTTCAGAAGAAAACAATGAAAACCAAGGAATTCTAAAGAAATAATAAACAAGGCCTTTATTTCACTTCAAATTTAATTTTGAACATGCTGTTCTGAAATACTGCTGGGTATGAGGTGTTTTTTTTGTTTGGGTTGGGTTTTTGGCTTTGTTTTCAGAGTTCAAGCTACTTAAGCAGATTATAAACTGAGTAACTAGGAAAAAAAAAGCATAGATTTTACAGAACATTCAAGACCTCTCTACATATGCACGTCAGCTAACCAACAGATACCATCATAGAATCATTTTGGTTTGAAGAGACCTTTAAGATCATCAAGTCCAACCATTAACCCAGCACTACCAGGTCACCACTAAACCACATCCCTCAGTGCCACATCTACAAGACTTTTTAATACTTCAGTGGATGCTGACTCCATCACGTCCCTGGGCAGCCTGGTCCAGTGCTTTGTAATCCTTTCTGGGAAGAAATTTTTCCTGATATCCAAACTAAACCTCCTTAACTTAAATTGCTTGTTATAGATTCCCAGTTTAGGACTCCCAGTTTGTTGCAGAATGAGTGAATTGCACCTCACCCAATAAATAGCAGCAATACAATTTACTGAGGTAGATGAATGATTTGGCAAAGCTTAGTGAATTTGACAAAATTTAGTTAAAAAAAAAAACTAACCAAGATTAATCAAGGTTCAATTTGGTGGCAAGGTCTCTACAACCAACCACACTGAGTGTTTACCTTCCTCATGGCATGATACTGATATGATAGCTAACTCATGCATAGTTTCTTCTCAAACTTACGTCCACTACTTTTCAAAACTTATTCTCTGGAATGAAATCATAGTTTATAACAACCTAAATGTACTTTCTCATACTCCTGAATGACAGGAGTAGTTTCTACAATTCTGGCACTACACTCCTACGTACATTCTTGATGTTGTAGTCTTGAGATACAACTTCATTTGTAGAAGAAACCACCCTGAAAGACAGCAATTTAATTGCAAATAGCAGCACTTGTAGTGCCAAACGTCTTCTAAGAAAAGCAGGATTGAACCAACAGATGCTGTCCTTCTATTTGAATTCTGGCTCTTGAACAATTAGAATCTTAAAGGACTAATTCTTACAAGATCCTCCTGCACAAAGAAACAGCAAAATAGTTCTGTGCTCATTTGAATCTCAAAATGGAAGCATATTTGTTTTTATTCTGCAAATGAACGTTACATCCTTAGTATTTGACAACCACTGCAGCAGATTAAATGGTCTGTGCAAGAAGACGTACCTGCATTCAAAGTCAGTAGAGGGAGGGATACATGAAAAAGATAGCCGCAGGATGCAATGATAGCCAGACCTAAAGCACTTTGTTTACTTGAATTTCTTTCCAGCCATCTGTATCTTGCCTTTACAGAGTAGAAGCATTGTCTCATTTGCCCTTGACGAGATATAAATTAAGAAATGCTGCTAACACACATTCTTTTTAAACAATTGCATACATCCTCATTTCAAAGGACATTTTAAAACCATTCTCCCTTACAAAACATTAGCATATGCTTCTTAAGTGCTCCGGAAATAAAATTTGTATCACCACAGTCACTTGGCATTATTCTGTCTACAATAGCTCGTATCAACTGCCTTGTTGTTAAGACTTGAATCAGAATTTCCTTGCTGCAAATGTTATATCTTTAGGGTATATTATTTTACCTCTCACTCCTCCTGAAAATTATAAGGCAATCTAAAAGCACCCTCCACTCCTGTTTGTCATATGAGTATCTTTTTTTTCACCAGCTCTCCTTCCAAAAAACAAACAAGCATTAACTCAATAAATGAATGAAAACAAAATTCCTGATTTCTAAGTAAATACAAAGTTTTATTTTTAATCAATCTTAAAAAGTAGTATTACCTTTAACATGTTTAATAAAAGCAATGAATTAGCAGTACAAAAATGAAGGAATTACACACACTTTTGTTTTTTATAAGTCCTAATGAATTACAGTAAATCTTGAAATGTTTTTGTGTCTCAACATGCACAACTCCTGAGCTTGAAACCTGCAATGTCTCTCATGGCCTTGCTGTCAGAACTACCATCTCTACAAGCATATGAGATCTTGCATTTACCTAAATCAACTGATCACTGCAGCACTGACATTTTGTTTTTAAATTACCTAGTGTTTCATTTTCCCAGTATACTGTTAGATTGATTAAAGAAAAGTATCAATATTCATAATATTACTTTACAAGGTGAGGGAAAAAAACCCAGACATTTAAATATTTTTAGACCAAACTATTCAACTGAAACTCCTATAACGGCTCACGTTGACTTGAATTAAACTTCTATTTCCCCATCAGTTCTGGTAAGGAGAGGTTTTGTTTTCATATGTTGCAGAATTATGTACCTATAATTACTTTAAAATCTTACATAAATAGTCTTAATTTCAGAGCCTCAAAAGAAAACAAGAGCACATTATTTACTGCATAGTTCAGCAGTAAGTGAAGGTAAGAGCAGTTTCTGCTAATAGCGATTTAGGATTCTGACAATTCTATAGAAAAAAAAATGGATACTCATTTAAAATAGGCAATTGCCCTTGGTTTTTGTGCCAAGTATCAGTATGGAGTGCACTCACCACAATAAAGGCAATGCTGAGTAGACACTCACCTTCAAATTTAAGTTTAATCTTAGTTGACTGATTGTAAAAAGCAGCCATGCTATTTAAAATAAGTAAAGGGATACTTGTACCGATAAGTACAAGAACAGTTAAGACAGTACCATTTGGGAACAGAAAAACATCTTTCTTTAGAAACAAAGTGATTTTTTTGTTGCAGATTTAAACTGGATGGGAGAGTTATGCAATGCTTCGACTTAATCAACAGGAATCTTTCATTAGGATGACATGGAGCCTTAACTGCACAGGGCACATGAACTGTTCCCCATGTCTATCATTCAAAGACATCATATGTCTTTGAATCTACCATGTAAAACAAGCTCCTGCATTATCTAAACTACTTCAGGTATACAGAGTTCTATGGCCATATTGATTAGTGGTAAAACTTTGCAACAACAGTTAGCAGAACGTGGTAAACTTATATCAAATCAGCAGGACTGCTCCTGATCCAGTGGAAAGATTCCTATTAAGCCCATTTTGCAACTAATAAGGCCTTATGTGAGTGAGACTCCTTTAATTTCATGCTTATGTAATATATAAACACACCAAATTCTTTCATTCATGGTGGCATATCTGCTGCCTCAGCAACATGCACACCTATTCAAAATCAGAATATGAAGTATTGAGTTTATCGTCAAACATTGTTTTTCCATAATTGGCATATTACAAATACCATCAATATCTGAAATATTTAGTTACCATCACACTGATCTCTAAAGTCACTGGAACACCAAGGTTTAAATTCAAACATATTGGCACAACAGGTGAAAAAAGCATATGCCAAACTTGACTCATTAACAGGGTTTTGGTTTTTTTTTTTTTTTTTTTTTACTTACAAATGACAGAATAAAGATGTCAGAAATCCAGGTCTATTCAAATTTCAAAGTGAATGTTAGAAAGGCTGCAGTTCTCCAGATAAGCACACACATACAAGGCCAGAAGATGTGAAGACTCAACCACACTTCCTAAGTGCCCGCTCAGATACACCAAACACCTCTCTTTAATGATAATGATTTCAATTCTACAGTTTACAGTTATTCAATAAAAAATTAAGCGAGGCACCATATAGAGTAAACAACTGGTGATCTTTCTAGGAACTTAAATGGGTAAACCTTTGCTTTTTCTAATCTAATTTCACATTTTTTCTGTTGAAAAACTCAGTTTACATTTTTGTAATTTTAGTCCAGATGGATTGCAGGCTTGGATAAAAACATAAAACTGGTTAATCAACTTTCATGCAATGTTTATGCTGCAACAGGGAGGTTTACTGTTGTCTGCAGTTTACCAGTGCATGCTGTGGAATACAGCCAGCATTTTATATACCCTTAAAATTGCAAGCTGCAACCCACTTTCCTGTCAGTGACCCTAAGCCTGCCACTAACAACAACCTCTTGTCTTTGCCAAGCATAGATTTAGTTAATTTAAAAAAGAAAAGAAAAAACCCACATCCCTCCAGCAAGCAGAATTATATTTCACTTGTGAAATATGACTTCTTAGTCCTACTGGTTGTCTTGTGTCAAAGAGCCCAATTAAAAGTCAAGAAATATGTATTTCCTAGTTGTTTTGTTATGGCATCGCTATTCCCATTCTTCATGCAAGTTTTAGGTCAAATAAAGAAATTCCTTTTGCAGAAACTGCAGTGTAACTGTAGCTTCAATTATCATATTTTGACAATAGCATTGCTTTGGTTTCACTGAGTTACTATCCCCAGTATGCTGAAGGACTGGCACAGAAAAAAAAACCACCCAACAGTCAAAAGCTGGTACAGCATTCTGTGTTTTATAAATCATTTGTGGACATTTATGGCAGCATTGGCTTAGTAATTAAAATCAAATTCTATGGCTGTTCAGAAAAGTCAAGACTCTGATAGCAGACAACAATTAACAGCAGATATTTGAACCATACCAATTACATATAGCTTACAATTAACATCATTACTCACAAATTATAACGTATAATGTGTTTTGCCTGACATGACCAAGAAGCAGAAGAGTGGGAACTTGTATTTCAGCAGCTGCCTTTACTGCACCATCATTACTTAAGCACAGGAATGAAGTCGGTTCACCCAAAACTACAAAGGCAATACCAGTGGACTTTGACCAATGCACCTAACACAAGTTTGCCCATCATAGCTTATTTCATCAGTACAGGAAATTTTGTTTTGGGGTAGGGTTTTTTTTGCAGGATTTTTAATGGGTATTTGTTGGGTTTTGTGTGGTTGGGATTTTTGTTTGGGTTTTCTTACAATGTAGTATAGCACAAATCAAGTTCCTACAGATATTATATGTGATATATAGCTTATATGTTATTTAGATTAATAAAGGTAAAGCATTTGAAGGTTTAATGTAATACAGAAATATGCTGTATTTATTATAAAACAAAGATAGCATATTTAATTAGCTTGAAATACAGAGACAATTGATACTTGTCACAGTAGGCACTGCAGTTTTTTCTCCCAGTAAGAGGCATTCTGTCATTCTCAATGATAAAAAATAAAATTACAATCTTATTTATAGTTTTAAAATAGTTGTAACTCGGGAGGCTATAAATTCAACAGCTAAGCAGGACTAACTCTTATCTGCAAGTTTCTTGAATTAGTTTGAATTTAAAGAGAATGGGAAGGCACAAAAACCCTACAGCCACAGGGGTGGAAGAGTCATTTGAATTGGCTCAAAATTTGGAAACATTGCAGTGAGTTCCAGCAGCAATGGTTTAGCAGAGTACAAATGAACTGACTAGAAGAAATATTTTCTCAGACAATTAAACTACTGATAATCACATGGCTCTGAATCTTCAGAGGGATACATTGCTATCTGCAAATTGCTTAAACTCCTCCCTAAAACAGGAGTCCCTAAAATTTCATTTTCCTGTTCTTTTTCTTCCTCCATGAATATCTTATGCTGTACTTTTTAAACTCAGCAAAGGCCAGGTCATAGTCTCTCAATAGCTAGTCTGAAATTTATAATATTTTATTGTCACAACTAATTTTGGCTTTTCAGCTGCAAAACCTGTTTTACACCAAAACAATTACTTTCATAAGTCCACTACTTATATTACATTGTTTTGATTTAATAAGTACAATTAATTGTTGATAATGTCTTTAAAAAACCTCTTAACTGAAAAAAAATTGTTTCTTATTGAATAAACTGCACTATAGGTAATAAAAAGCTGCTTTAAATTTAGTTTGTTTATCATCACGTCAGCCAGCACAAGCAATAGCTAACTGTTCTCTAAAATAATAAAACTATGCTGACCTCTAAAAACCAGTCCACACTGTTCTCATTCTTTCTATAACAATGCACTCAAATGCACAGAGGCAACAATTACAAACACATCTTGGATTTCACAGCATCAATCAAACTACAACATTTGTGAGGGTGCAGGCCTGTAGTACAGGTCCAGGACTGACTTTAATGAAATGCAGAAATATGCAAGTTGGTTGGGTACCAGTAACACGAAGGAGTTGCAAATCACTTATCTTGCTGATACGGTAAATAAGCATGGGGAAAGAGCTGATGTGCCTACCTTGTTACTGGTACTCAGGTCGACATGGTATTTATAACTGCTACACTGCAGTCACTTTGGGAACAGTAACACAATGTCTAAATCCTCTGACACAAGCAAGAACTATAGAAAGCTTGAAAATGATGAAAGTAGCGTTAATTTAATCAAGGAGAAAGGTCTGCTTTGCAAAAACACTGTACTGAGCCAAAAGGTGATTTGTTAAAAAAAACACTGCCTGCTGATAGGGGGCTGAATAAATAAGCCCTGATGTGTTTTTAACAGTGGTCTCAGAGAAAGGCAGACAATCCCCATAACAAACAGTGAAAATGGTCCGCTTTAGCATGTTTTTTGTGATTAGTTAATGACCAAATCAAGAACATTAATCATGCACTTATTATTAAAACAAAATGTGTTTTTGTCAGTTTGAGTGATGATACTAGAACAAATCAGATGCTACTTCCACAGGAAGCAGTACGTTTGTTTCAAGGAGTTTGTAGGCTGTAACAATTCAGCATAATTCAGCTCCAAACAGGAAGAAAACTAATAAACACTTCCTCAAATCTCTTACCTTCCTCATGAGTCACATCGCACTGGTTTGTTGTATTGCCCTCCATCTCTGCTGTCTTTCCCCCACTGGTGTTCCACCCTTCTTCCATGTCTCTCCCCTTAAAAACAGAAGAAGAAAGTCTATCAGTCTTTATAATTGAAAGTGTGCTATTTTCAGATCCTTACAGGAGCTACACATGACCTTTCTTATGTCTTCTCAGCTGACATAGTTAGGTCCTTGCACTGAAGAACCTAAATTTGTTCAAACCCAGCACAAGACCCTAATCCTAGTGACTCCCTAAATGTTATTAGAGATCACTTACTAAATTTAGCAGTGTCACTGTGATTCAGTAATGATTCACCTTCAACTCCAAAAATAAACTAATTAGATATATCTTGGTTTTGTCCGTGAAAGTTAAAAAGATCAACTGTATGCTCCTTTTGGAAGCTGTTTTTCTCAATGTTTAATAGCAAGGAGCTGGTGTGATACTTTCAATTCCAGAGCAACAGTATTTCCAAGACTAGGATCTGCAGAATTGTTCAACTTGTGATATAGAGAGGCATTCCTGTTGTCAGTTATCATTTTTTACTGATCCATTAATACTAAGAAATCTTATTAGAAGACTCCGCCTTGCAAAAACCTGTGCTCTTATGCTCCAACATCCCCCTTTCCACAACAGCCTCATTAAATCATTTCATAATAAATTCTTTACAGCGTTCTTGCAATAAGATTTCTCTGTTCCTCTATAAATGAAATTTCTGGCTTCAACTAATATTGAAAATAATATGTTACATCATTACTTGAGAAGGAATGAGAAATATTGTTTTTTCAAGCTTCAGTAGAGTTTCAACTGTGGAGTGTGGTTGCTGCCAAAGTTTCAACTGTGAGTAGAAGGAGTATGACCATCCCTAGTGCCATACATATAGGGTTGTTCCAGCTGGTAAATGGCACAGAAAATACCAAATGACAAATGGACCTAGGTTGAGGCAAGACCTAGTTAATTCAGATCAGAAGGATGTACTTCTAACAACTAAAAACTTGCCAATAGCTATGGAAAGCATCATCTACCTATTTACCAGACAATAGTAATATTGAGGAGTTTGTGCATTTTTAGGATGTTAAAGATTTAATAGCTGTAGTTTCACATAATTCCTACTTCTATCTGTGACTCAACAGAAAAACTTCATTCCCCTATCAGAAATGGACATAAACTTTGGCATTGATCATAACACCGTCCTGATCCACACACCTCAGGCCATGGGAGGTAAATTCTCTCAATATACGACGTAATAAGGCTACAATTCAGCCAGGAAACCACTCTCATTTTTTGAAGAATGAGGAGTATAGTGTTGTTTTCTAACAAGTCACACAATATATTTCCTCAGACATTGCATTTTTAAGTGTAGACTTTCTACGGGTGCAGTCCACTTTAACAAGGTGCAAGTAACAGCCATGTACAAGTTTAAATTGCACACTCCTTCTAAAGAAACCAAAGAGCTTTGTGCAACCCATAAGTGTAGTCTCTTATGAAGAAAGTAAAATTTAAGACATCTAAGTGCAAAGCAAAACAGAACCCATAGACCTTTGCTTAAATATACCCTGTGTATCTTTACAGATTATGCTCAAACAAAAGGATATTGTACGCTCACAGGATGCATTACCTCCTGCAGGGGAGCACAGCAGAACAGACACGAGGCCTGGGTTTTTAAACAGCATTCCATCACAAACTCCTTCCATGCCCTGTGGGAAGCAATTTCCAATCTGCCTTAAGCACAGGAATAGAGTCTCTCTGACTACTCTAGATATTATTTTTCCAGTATGCTCAGGCTATGAATGATTGCTTAATATTTTTTTTTCAGCTGTTTAGGAAATGTCCTAGTAAGGGAAGGTAAAGAAACTCTATTTTCACAAGAAGAAAGCTATTTTAAGTAGTATCACCAAGATTCAACCACATAAAATTAATTTTATATTTTTAACATCAGATAGTCTTCTGCTCATTCCTGTTCTAAACTTAATTAAAAAAAAACAACAAAAACACTCACGAGATGAAAAGTCTGCAAAACATAAGTTTCACTGTGCCATGGCATCAAAATTATTTCAAAATATGAAATATCATTCTCTCACCTGTGAGGTTTTGGGGATTTGGGTTTTTGTTTGTTTTGTTCTTCCCTTAGCTGAAGAGCTTCCATGGACAAGCAATATAAACATATAAAAGTATATATATGATTAACTATAAACAAAGTACTTTTTTTGAAAGTGATTAGACATCTAAATACAGCCTAAAACAACTAACCCTACAGAGCTTCTAAACTACTTGGAATGGCTGATCAGTAAAAATAATGTGGGTACCCAAGCCTCTTCTCAATCTTCTCTATTTTTCACACATATATGGGATTAATTGGGGAATTTCTTTATTCAGAAGATTGCTCAGCATCTTAAAGATTTCAGAAATGTGATCATACAAGAAGAGACCAACCCCCACCTCACTACAACCTCCTTTTCCATAGTTATAGAGACTGATAAGGTCTTCCCTCAACCTCCTTTTCTCCAGGCCAAACAACCCCAGTTCTCTCAGCTGCTTCCCATAAGACTTGTGCTCTACACCCCTCACTAGCTTCACTGCTGCTCTTTGGACATGCTCAAGCCCCTCAGTATCCTCCTTGGAGTGAGGGGCACAAAACTTTTAACAGTAGTTGTTAACACAGCATTTGAGGTGTGGCCTCACGAGTACTGAGTGGAGGGGGTACACACTTCCAAACACACGTGTTAATATGGATATTTGAAAGTAGAAAGTGACCATAAATCATCTGAAAACTAGTTTTGGGAGCACCTAATTGTCCAGGGGTTTGTGTTTTGTAACAGTAGTCTCATTTATTACAGAAAAACACCAACCAATACAATATAGTTCATGTGGCACTCATGATAATTCTGTAATAGAAATCAGCTGCTATGATTTCCTGTAGAAAGCATGATTCATTCTGGACCAAAAACAACTTAAATACTTTATGCTTTCACTTAAAAGTTAGAGATTTCTTGCACAAGATGTTAAAATTGGCTGTTGTACTGCACCTTTAACCCTTCTTCTCATACCAAAAAATTCTGAAAACTCCAGATGCTACCTACAAACTTGGTTAACTCTAATTAAAAAGTAACACCATCAGCAATGGAGCTTTAATAACAAAGTTTTTATTTCATTGAAGGTCCCAATGCTAAGAGTTGTGGACTCCTATAGACGGCAAAATATATACTACAAAATTTAACAAGTACTCAGCTACAGAGAGTTTATTCCAACCAGCCAAAAGCTAAAAGACCAAACAATTATTTGGCAACAAATACACTTGATTTTTACCTTATGGTACTGAAAGTTATTTAAAATGTTTTAAGAATTATATTCACCAGCTTGCTTTTGAAAGCTAGCTATATAGCAGCATAAAACCTTTAAATTTTTACACTCAGTCAAAACTTAGCATCCAATCTGAGGATCTCACTGCCCCCCGCCCCGCACTTGTAAACTAGACATTCAAAGCTCTTCCCTGGTGAAAATCCAATGTAAAACTTGGGGCCTCCTCCTCCAACTCCCAGGAGGAAACATGGAGAGTAAGGTGCCATGAACCCCTCAAAAGCTGTCCCTGTCATTACAGGCTCAGTGAGCAATTATGCAAGTAGGTCCTCTAAAATGTTATTCCCATGTTACAGGTAAGAAAACAAAGACAACAAATGTACATGTTGAAGATGAAAGTCCATAGAAGAAAAAATCCAAAAAAACAACCCAAAAGATGGATACCTACTAGCAAACCCATCCCCTTCTTATATTTATTTCTGGTTTTGTTTTTATTCATCATCGCTAAAACTTCCTCCATAGCAAATAAACACATGCTATTAATTCAGGTTTCCACAAAAATATGTATGTGCAATCCAAGCCTCCCAGCTTTTCATCTACTAAGGATTTAACCCCTAAAAACAGCTACTACACTTTGGAAGAATTATTTAAATTTTCCCGTTGAACATTCTGGTTTTATAGTTTCTATGTCTCCTTGGATTACTTAAAAAATACATTGTTTTATCTTTTTAAATGTTTATGGTTTTTTTAGTATCAAAGGAAGCTGAAATCCAGGGATTTGTAGGAAAAGATTTTTTTTTTCTCAAACAAGCATCAGAGCAGCCACAGGTTCCAGCTATAGCCCTGCTGCTTTTAGTTTTCACATCTGATTAAGAAATAAATACGATATTCTCCTTATTTCTAGTTGGTAAATCTCTTCTGAAATCTGGAGCCATGCCGATGCAAAAGAAAACAAAAGCATTGGAAGGTTATTGTAAACAGAGTCTGATTTCTGATTTGTGAAACAGTTCTCAGGTTTTAGAACTGTAATTTAACCCACAGGACTCAAAATTTTTAATAAGATTACATCACAACAAACAAGAAAAAAAACCTATGAGTTGACATAGATATTAATCAATCTTTAGTGTCTTCATTTCATCCCATTTAAAATATAGTTGATTGGAAAAATGAAATACCACTTTCAGTAATAATCCTGTATAAAACACTATTTACAGATGGTTTTAAAGTATTTGGAATTTTAAAAATACAACAAACAATAACTAATAATATCTTCTTACACAAAGTCAGTCAAAGCCAACTTTTTTTGCATCTCCTCTACTTCATATATGCCCCAAATCCTTCTGGATTTGAACAAACAACAAAAATGTCCAAGAAAATGTTAGGATGTGCCCTAATTTTTGTTTCCCAAAATTAAAATTCCATATTTATAGGGCCTTTAAGAAACTTCTCATGGCAAACTTACACGGTATGTAAGTTCACTGTTTGTAAATTTGGTTCGGGGTTGGCATTCCCTTGTCAGAACCTGGCATTTTTAATTTCAAGTGATTATCTACAGTCTACAAGAGTTTCCCCAGTGAAACTCCTGGTAATTATCAAGATGTGCCCATTTCAACTATCAAAAAAATAACACATTCCTAAAACCAGCAAGAATTACAAAAATTGGTCTTGAAAATAAGTATCAAAACACTTAAGATTGAAACCCACAGTTTTGTGTTTGTGAATTGGAATAGGGCTTAGACCACAATTCCTACACAAAGAGAAACTTGTCAGAAGCCAGAGGAGGAAGCCAAGTATGTGGCCAAGATTCTCTAGGACACCAGAAGAGGCATCGCTTAGATGACAAAATTCCATTATAAGATTCCTTATGTCATAGGCTGAAGACCACCAATAAGCTTTAAATGCTTTAGTATTTGGTTTGATTTACGGAAATAGATTTCCAGCACAGGTATTAACACTCCCTTAGGTGGATGCAAGAACACATTATCATTGACGTTTCTCTGTCTAAACAGAGCACAACACCCACTCTTTGGTAGCCACAGCTGTTGAAAACCTGATGGTCAAGAGGCCACTTATTTGATGGTAATGGTAGCTGGTCATAGGCTGTAAATGATCTGACAGGAAAATGCCTCTGTCCGTTGTCAAGATATAGACTAAGCGCAACAATTTTTTTACGGATTAGTTGGTAAACTCTTTGTATGATTTTATATATGTGAATTTGTCTTAGTTTCAAAGTCCCATTTGAAGGTCTTATCTATGTAAAAGAGGCAAACAAAGCAGTCCAAAAAACCCCAAGCAATATCATAACCTTCACTTTCACACATATATGAACATTGAGTTTTAGCCTGTACTTCAAAAACTAAAGAAAAAGAAAGCATTCTTAGGTACTAAGAGGTATTACTCCTTTGTTAAGGACATTAATGTTTATTTAGGTTACATAGACATTCTGACAGTCTGTATACATATCCTAATGTTTAGATAGTCTAAGACATTGTAGTAGCATAAATGAAAAAATTTCTCCTCCTGTGTCTCATAAAAGGATCTTTGTTTATGCCCCCATCATAATAATTATTGTATGCTATATTACTAGTCCAGAAATAACTACGTAAGAAAGAACAGAGTCCACATTTGCAAGAGCTTCTAGGAGCTTTATCTTAACACTTCTTCACATCATTTGACATGCATGGCTGGACCTCTGAGTAAAAAGAAATTATCACTTTAAGTTTGAAGGTGTACTTTTGTAGTGGATTAAAATTCATGCATCTTTTCATTTGATGACTGCTTCAGGCTTTCTTTACAGGCAGCTTCAAAAGGGGGAATATATATATATTTTAATGCTGAGCTGCCTTTTTAAGCCGGACAAATATGAGTTACAATGTGCTCCAAGGGAAACAAAAAAGAAGCACATTAAAAACTGTCACTTATATGAAGAAAATAACTCCTGAAATAGACATTTCCACATATCCAGGACAAATTCACCACTACCACAAGCAGCGTTTTAAATATTATTATTAAGTTTGCTTGGAAAGTAAAGCATCTATAGCAAGAAATACCACCTACTTTCAAGTTTAAAAATAACTTTCCTAAACATCTAACTCATTATTAGGACCTTGTGACTTATGAAGGCTACATAGTCATCAATTTTATCAACAGACAGATTATTTCATTACAATTCAGTAGAGTTACTGAGGTATGCAATCTGAAAACACCAACAATCTTCAGTTTTGTTCAGAATGAAATTCTGTGCATGTTTAGTCATCTGTGCCTACAGTAAGAAATTTGGTGAAGAGAATTGTGACATACTTTATACAGCTACTACAATTTTCTTTTATTTTGTCAGTAGTGTGATTTCTCACTGTAGTAGTTAACATCAGTATCACTCCTGCCCTGGTTCTGCCCCAATACGAGAATACAGTTTAGTCCTCTGAATTTACCAGAATATACCACTCCATCACAAAAAGGCTTTCTAGACACATGACTGTATCCATGAGTGGGAAAGATACTACTTTAATCAGGCTATTATATGAAAGGAACAGAGAATATGACTTATTAGAAGTGTTTTGAGAAACTTGTCCCTTACAGATAGGTTTTCAATTCTTGTCCCACAGGTGCACAGAGAGCTATGCAAGGCATCTGAGAACCAGGGTTAATGACCGAATTCTTTGTAAAAAAATAAAACCCCACTTTCACAATTAGTTTTTGTAAATACTTGGAAAGACAGACAGATCTGACCCAGTAGGGATTAATGCACATTCAGCAAAGTGTTAAGGTCTGTGAGGAGCTAAACAGGAGAAAAATTATGAAGGATTGGGCAACTGGTAAATAGATTAGAAAAGTAAATTGCCATAGCAATTTCTAGGTGAATAAACTTCCAAAATTATTTTATGCAATATTACTTTTAATGGCAGCTAATAAAAACATTGTGCCTTTCCAGCAGAAAAGATAGAAATTTATCATTAAATTGTTTTACAACATTTTTTAGAAGCTGACTTTAGAAATTTACACAAATGCCATTTTAAATCATTAGGAAGAGCTGTTTCTGTCAGTGTTCTACAAAAAAAAAAAAGCCCTCCCAATTCAAATAAATAAATTCTACCACCACTCAAGAGTGTATAAGTACTGTTCAAGTAAACAGTACAATTGTCTCTGATTTAAAGAGCTCAAAACTTACAAGCTCTTCAGAGGAATCACTAATAGATAGCATAGATACCTTACAGCCACAGCAAGAGGACAGAACCACAGCATGATACTAAAAAAAGAGAGTACATTCTGTAACTCTTTAGCCACATGATACACTTAGTTTTGTTTGCTTACTTGTGGGATGTTTCTAGGAAAATATTCAGCAAGATACTGGGGCAAAGATTCTAAGAGTCTCTTCACAGCCTTTTCCTTTCAGCAGAGCTCATGTGCTGAAGACAAAGACCTGTGCAAAATTCCCATTGTTGCACATCTAATAGCAATTATGAACCCCATAATTCAGACGGATAAAAAACTTAAGAAATTCCCAACAGCATAATTTAAAAATAAAATTAAAAAATACCTTTGTAATTACCATGTTTCAATTCTCAGGAAAATAAACTGCCTTCAACAGAATCACCTGACAGAATCTGCAGTCTACTAGAAGAAAAAAAGGACTGTTTACCATGATCAAGATGCCTGACCCTGTTGTATCTCAGCCACCAATAGCACACAAAGAGCTCATATCATTTAGCTGAGATCAATTCTTTGATCTAGCAGGGAATCTCCATATTACTTTCTCATTATCTTCACAGACTGTGTGTGACCTTCTATTGTTTTGCTAACAACTAGTTATAAACATAACTACATATAACTTAAATGTGTGTTTACTACAACAATTAGAGGTCTGGCCAAATGAAATCCCCGATGTTGCAGTCCTGAGCAGGCATCATTAATCTAGAATCAATTCTGTAAGCTAGGTTGTGCAAATAAGCCTAGAACAAACACAAAATCCTCTGAAATTGAGAGATTCGAAGTAAATGAGGCTTTTGGATCACACTGTAGTAGTTTAATGTTCTGATTCTATAAATGTTGAATAGCAGAACAGAGAGAGAACTTGCTCCTGACTAATGTATTATCCCAGGAGTAATGAAACAGAACTGACAGATGTGAAAGGAAGTAATGTTGATATTTTCTAAAGACATATTGCTTTTTTCTTAGTAAAAGAAAAATAACACATTCCAGGGAAAAAGGCAGTTGTGTAGAGCCATATTTTAACAGGCTTCAAGCTGGACAAAGTATCATAGGACTCAACAACAACAAAATCCTAAGGAAAGATAAGACAGGTGTCTGAAATAGATAAATTAATTTTACTAGGCACAATAAAATTCTCTGCTCTGAATATCAGACAGTCATTTAGGGCCTACTCTACTGTAGCTCATTAAAGATTTCTATTGACTTCTGTGATCTTTGGTATAGGAGATGTGATTTTTTGAAAACATAAAAAGAAATCATTCCAGTAGCAGTTATAGCACAAAGTAAACAAAAAATAAAACTGAGATCCTCATGTATCCTTTCATGGCATAAAAAACAATTTAAAAGGTTAATCTAGTAATACTGTGCAAACAGCTGTTAAATGAGACCTTTTCTGGGTTGCTGAAGGTGAAAAAGCACTGTGGAAGAGTCCAGGGCTTGTCCCTCCTTGTTAGAGGGGATTGCAGTGTCTGATTATAGGACAAACTTTATTTCATGGGCTCAAAAAGCACTCAACTACTTTTTGTTATATTACATAGATAATGGTGTCTTTACAACAAGCTATTTTAACCTTGTCATCTCAATGTTTTTTGTACATACTGTACATATTTAGACCTAAGTTAACTCATTTTCTATGCTTGCCACAAGAGTTAGTTTCAAATTTCTGTTAAAAAGTGCCAACAATATAGGGATGTACCTTTTTCTTATGGTGCACAATGTCAGTCTCCTTCCATAAGAAGTCTTTCAGCATGAGTTGCAGGCTAGGACTTCACCACAGATCACAGAATCATAAAATCATGTAGGCCAGAAAACAGCCCCAGAGGTCAGCTAATCCAGCCTCCTGCTGAAAGAACCTCTAGGTGGAGCAGCAACAAATCCACTTTCCTCATTCTATCCCTGCATGCTGAAGCAACGTCTCTGTATTCCTCCTAGGTAGCCCATCACTGCTTCTACTTTCCCTGTACCTCCTTCTTGAGTTTGAGCTTAAGCAAGAGTTCCTCACTTACCCATGCTGGCCTTTTGCCATGCTTGCTCGACGTTCTAAACATTCCAATAGACTGTTTGTGCTTTGAGGAGCTTGTCTTTGAATATCAACCCTTGCCCTATGTCCCTTTAACTACCCCCAGGGCAGTCTTTCATGACGCCCGCCAAGAAAATCCCCGAGTAAGCCAAAACCTGCTTTCCTAAAATCAAAGCTTGTGATCTTACTCTCAGAGGATTTTAAAATCCACAGTCTCATGGTCACTGCAGGGAAGGATGCCCTTGTCCTTTATACTTTTGACCAATTCTTCCTTGTTTTTGAGGAGGAAATTCAGCAGAACATCTCCCCTACTCAGCTCATCATTTACCTGCCTCAAGAAATTGTCTTCTCTTTGCACCCTAGCCTACTATGCTTCCAACTGATTTTGGGGTCGCTGAAGTCTCCCATGGATCCAACAGCCTATGCCTTCCCTACACATATGGACATTAAAATTTATTTCACTTTCACCAACATTGCATCAGTTTCAAAGGCAGCAGTGATACCACCTTGTCATGTTTGTCTCTGCAACACTGCTACTCAACTGGAGGATATACTCCTACTTACATCATCTCCTGAGGGTTACAGAGGTAAGGTCCTACCATCAGGTATGAGCATAGCAAAGTGGAGAATTAGTACACTGCATTTTTATCTTCTATTAGCTTTTACTACTTATTTTCCTACTTTGGTTGTTAGATCATAACTATGCTCTGATACAAAATGCTCTGACTAAAAGCCAAAGTACTTTCTTATCAGCTTGACCCTCTAACTCACATCCACACAGAGGTAAGCAAGTTACCATATTTCACTTTAGCTACAAAAAGCGTGACAACAACAATTCAGAAAGCTAGACATTGTAAGAAATTGCAACACCTTTCACCTTTGCTTTTAGAAGCAAGAAAAACGTAAATGCCATTTGCTCACAAAATTTGTTTGAGTGGCATAAACAAGACACTTGCAAGCCATGTGATCTTTCCCTTCTTTTTAGCTCAAATAAGGATTATTTTTCTCTTCTCATTCCTCTTATCTCTTAATGTTGTATCAGTCGAACTGAATGCTGACGAGAGAAAACTTGGTGCAACACTAGACAGTCACATTTGCAAAAGAACACGAAGATGACAGTAAACAATCTTAAAGTCTTTTTAGTTTAATCTCAAAGATAGTGCAGCATCTTGATCCAAGTGTCCAATAAAATATCAACCCATTCACCCCCCAAAAAAAAATCCGCCAAACCCAAGCAACAAGCCAACAGTTCTGTACAGAGCTCATGCATCATGTTTGAAAACTACATTCAGACATAGATTTTAGTATAATTTTCCAAGCAAATCTCAGAATAAACTTAATTCTACAATGGCTGCCAGTGTGGGCAAAATCTAGCAAAAGAAAAAAACAAAATCAGCAGCAGTGGCAGTAACGGAAAATTGGAATTAGGAGGAAAAAACAGCCATGGCAATTAAAAAAAAAAAAAATCTATAAATCAGAATTCCTTGGGGTTTTTTCTGTTTCTTTTTTATATACACAGTAAGTGATGGAAACTGATCTGCATCTTATCCTAGCGCTTTGTTATACAGTTTTTACTTTGAAAGTCAGTTTTTCTCAGGTTTATATAAAAGGGTCTGATCTCTGCATCCACCTGGGCCGTTAATTTGGAACAGTTTCACTTTCTTATATTCAAGCCTCAGAAAGAACTCTCCAACTATGTCAACATATTCAACTACTGCAACTCACTTCAGCAATAGCATTTGGTATAATCTATTACTCCCACTCCACCACACACCGATCATGACTGTAGCATTTATTTTTTAATTCAGATTGTAATACTCTGTAAAGAACCTAAAGTGTTCTAAAGAAAGGGTGTTGCACAGTGAAGACAAATAATATCCAACGAAAAAATAAAAAAGGGTACAAGAAAATAAAAAGGGGAACACGAAAGCAAAAAAGCAAAGCAAATGCTCATGTTTTGTATATTTTTAGCACTCTACGAAGGCTTTTATTACCACAACTATATATAGACAGACATATTTATGATGCCTATAGTTTAAAAAAAAAGTGACAACACTTGAAGCAACAGTTTTAAGAAAAATTATCTAGATCAAGATCATAAGGAATGGAATATAAGCAAATTGTATCTTTTGGTTAGCAACACAGCCATCTTTCAATGTTCAATACTACACGGGGAAAAAAGACCATTTCATACAAGGTGAACCCACACAGCATAATTTCCCACAAGCACATATTAATCAGCATGACCTTAATAACTCTTAAATATGTGTATGTGTGTTTCTACGCAGAAGTATATGAAGGTGCTCAAGAGCCCAACTTCTATTCAAATCCTACCTGGAATTCCCAGTTTTTCAAGGACCAGTCTTCTATGTACATATTTGATCCATGTTTGTAAACACTTCCTGAAATTTTAGGAAGAACCAAACAGCTATCAGAACTTGATTTAGAAAGGCTGATGTTAAAAATAATTTCTACTAGGGTAAGGTAAAACAGCATGCATGATCAATAGCACTTTCTTTTCAGAATGTATATCTTTAAATGTACCATGTTGCAAACCTCCCGGACGTAAATTTTGGCACAGCTCGAAGTCAGTCAAATGTAATAGCTTAGAAATGGAATAGATAGCTCAAAAAGGGGAAAAAGTGAAATAACAGAACACATTTGATGGGCTTGGAGAAGAAGACTTAAGTGACATTTCTGAAGTGTCCCTTACAGACTTTGGAAAAATAATAAAATAAAAAAAGACACTGCTAGTATGAGCCAGCAAAAATCAGGTATGCCCCTACCCCCTAAACAGCCACCCCTCCAATGACAGTCCCACCTCACTCTCTGCTCTCTGTGATACCATACAGTACTCTCATTTTGCTATAGGTGCTATATAAGAATAAAAATTATTTTTCCTCTGCTACTGACTAGTTCTGGAAAAAATAGTTTAATTGCTCAGATTTGGTCTAGAGGTCAAGAGTTAAAATGCAGGTTCAAACGTGCACAGCTGCTACACATACTACACAGTTCCCTGTTAAACTACAATAGAAAATGATAACAAGAAAGGCCTCCTCTGAAGACAGGAAATAGCATCAATATCCTATTGCTTAACAGGAAAGGACTCTTAAATTTCCTATAAGACTCTCAAATTTCACAGAAGACAAGTATACAGTGGTCCAAGTAACAGGCAGTGAGGAATAACACTGATCTTCAATTTGATGAAAATTTAGGAATGATGATCTGCAATGCATGAAGTTCTGCCAGATAGTTCCCTGTGAATTAAATTTTTAAAGTTTTGCCTTAATTAAGCTACATTCCTCCCAACTGGCATTATTCCTACGAGTCTTAGACAGAAGGGTGTTTGTTTGCCTCCGAACTTGAACCTAGGCCTGAAGCAGCTCAAGATGTTTTAAGTACACTGTGTATCTCTTCTGTATTTACCAGGTATGTACCAGAAGTCAGCCAAACAATTTAATCTCCGTTTTCAGAAATATGGGATGGCTGCAAAAAAACATCTTTCAAAAGGACTTCGTATTGTTTAACAGCTTGCATGAGTATTAGTAGGTTAAGATTAAGAAAAAGGAGCTCGAATAAAATGTATTTTAATTAACACTGATTAAAATTTAAGAAGTGAAGCAAGAACATGAATATGAATTACAATTCATATGCAGAAGAATCATCCTTTGCTAAGTACAAATAACATACACAGAAAAATATTACAAGAGAAACACATATCACACCTTAGCTATTATGCAAAGTTAAGGACATGAAAGTAACCTTTTTAGTTTGTTATGCCTTCCTAATTCAATTGAATGAGAACAAAACCAAGATGAGGATTACACTTGCAAAGACATTTAGCATCATTAACAGTGTCTGCCAGAGAGCTTTTTTCCTTTTTCTGTTTCCTCAAAGAGAAAATAAGAGCATGGCCTTTGAAACTCTGTTTTTTAAAACAGAATGGATAGTACTTAATAGTGAAAGGTTGCACCACAAAAGTTAAACCATAGCCAGTTTATGAATTCCATTAATGAGGAACTCATCTGACTTGATACCTGTTTTTTTTTTCCACAATGGCACAGACTCACTTTGCCAAAAGAAAAAGGAAAACATTATGAATATTTTTAGTGCAACCATCTAGCAGTGCCACAATTTCTCATTGTCTTTTCTTTTGTTGTTAAAAACAAAACAAAAACTTGCTGCCCTCCAATGTGTCCTCAAAAGGACTACAGAATGAAATCCCATTTACATTAATTTAGGGAGATTTCAGCCCTTCACAGCTACACTGCTCTTAAAGCATAGTAACACGAGCGCATGATAAACTATGGGAAGTACACACAGTAAGCCTGCTTCTCCACCATGCAGGTGCTCCCAAAGAAAGCTAACGCACCTCAATTTGTGCACCAAGGTAAGACATCTAAATCATCCCTTCTAAGAAAAAGCAGTATGTATGAGGAGCAGGCTCACCAAGCCTGTTCAAATGAAAGCCTGAGATCACAACGCTGAAATAGAGCTGTACTGGTGTCTGTCTGCAAGAAACCGAACTTCCATGTGATAACTCAGACACAGCTTCTTCAAGCATCTAAAGCCAGTTGTACAAACAAACAAACAAAAATTCTATTAAATACACTTAATGTAAACAGAAACCTAAAAACCTCCAGACAAAAAAAAAAAAAAAAAAAAAAAAAAAAAAAAAGATAGCTTCGCTTAATCTCTGTCCTTAAACTACTTACAAGCCCCAAATGGAAGCAATATGTTGTCATTTGCACCATTTTTCTCTTACTGGTTTATCACAGATTCTGTAGAAGGACACTTATTTGCGTACCTTGTTAGCATTACCCAGCACATTGTCTACAGACAGCTTCCACACGTGAATTCGACATGATCTCTCACTTTCCTTTTATTATACTGAATAGCTTAATTTATACCTTACTTCTCCTATTTGTTTAGGATTCCCGTAGAAATCATATTTCTAACCCAGATACTTCAAACTCAGTGACATTACATTTCCATTCCTAGAGAACGGAGACAAATAAGTACAAAAAAATTTACTTTTGCATTATTTGTTATTGTCTCTATCTTCATATTGACAGTCAATTCCTACAGAGTAGGTTGCATATTATGTAATAGCCATGTGTATTTAATAATGCTGTAAATAATCTGCAAAAATGCATAAAACGTGGTCAGGCAAATCCATTGTTCAGAAGGTTCAGAACCAGGCTGGTGACACTGCCCCCCAGCTCCTGCCTCAAAAAACTTTGAAAATATCTAATAGATACTTCACCTTTTTTTGCAAGGCTTACATTACAAGCTAAAGAATACTTTCTTGTTATTTTCTGTGAAAATACATAACAAAAACATTCTGCCTTTTGATTCTTTTTGGACATTTCAACTGACTACAAAGTATCTTTTCAGACTTGACAGGTATTCCTCATTATAGCAGTCACTGAATAAAATTTCATTTCCACTGATAATGAAAATCTGTTGCAGACTTTGTATTCCAGTTAGCATTGCCTACAGCATGCACGGAGAAAGGCCCAAGCTAAACATAATGCAACCCAGGCTCTAGGAAGATGATGCTGGTGGCTCCCTGAAAAGCACTACTGTGTTGTCCCACTCCCCCAAACACAGACACACCCCCCACTCCTGTCCCTGTCCTTTACTCCTCATTCACTGTAGGCATTTGTCTGTTGAGAAAATAGAGGCTGACAGGGAAGGTCATTGTGACCAATTGTAAGTCTCAGCATACAAATGTGCCTTTTAGCGGTTGGGCCCACAAACAGCGACCGTGTCCTATTATTGATAAATCCTTGAAAAGACTCTAATGTATCTTCATTTCAGAAAACAACTGCCTTCAAGGTTGTGCTGAGAAAATAAGCAGCCAGAATACTGAAGAATTCTCAAAGTTGGCATTCTCCTGAAGATTAAAAGATAATAACACTTCTATTAGAATCACTCTGCTACGCTGTATTGATCTCATCAGGGAGGCCACTGCAGGTCTAATATGAACAGAGCAGTTTTAGAATTAATCACAGGGGGTTTTATTATGGTTCATAGGGCTCCTCATTCAAATGGCATCGTTTGCGATATTTATGGCCTAGATTGGTTGCCATTATTAAGTGCAAGTGTGCCACATGGTGTCTGGCCTGCTGTGTTAAAACACAAAGTCATTCTTCAAAAGTAAATCTTATCTAAACTATGCACAAAAAGCCAATTACTTTTTGATTTACATTTTAATTTCACATTCGGCTTTCCCCTTATACACAAAAACCTTACTTAATCTTTGTTTTGGATTAACTAGCACAGGCATACAAGGTATACTTCATAGTTTTAAGTAGACTGTTACAGCATATTAATGCACTCTGCTTAGAAAGATATATACTTGGTCAATGACAAGCTACAATTTTCTCCATGAGAGAAGCAAATGAAAAGCTGGAAGAAATGCAGCATCTTGGAAAGCAGACTGGCCACTGATCTTCAAGATAAAACTGACTCATTAAGTCTCTCAACTTAGACTGTGCATTTGAAAATGAAAAAAGCATTCACCAATGTCATAGCAAGTCCTTACTGACCAGTTCCAGATGTAATTTAAGGTACAGCTCTTTAATTTCCATGCACGCTTTTTTTTTCCAAATGTGCTTTGCCACTTCACCTGCACTTGTCAGATCATTCCTGTTTATCCAACCTCAACAGTATTTTCCCGACATGATGGCTCTGAACAAAGGTGAATGAGCATACGTGCTCCTGATGCTAAGTTAAATTACTTAAAGTCCTGGAAAAGTGTTTGTGTGTGGCTTTTGTGGGTGGTGGTGGTGTTGTCTTGGTATTTTTAAACCTGCAAGAACCTTAGAGAGCACTCTCCTTTTCCTCACCGAATGCCAGGATGGTCAAGTGAGCTCCAGAAGCCTGCAAGCCTACTAACCAAACAATTAAGCTCACACTAAAATAGTTTTACATTTATATCCTTATGATAGGGTTAGCTAACTTACTGCCATGTTCTTGAAAATCATCCCAAAGAGAAGCAACAGAATGCTCTGAAGGCAAGGGAGCCAATTCGAGCTTGTTGTTGTAGTTGTGGGGAAGGGTAGTGGTTTTGCCATGGACTTAACATCTTCTCCAGCATATATAACTTCGAGTTAAGCAACATCAGCATAGCAGAACTGCATCTTTCTTTGTGGAAACTACACAGAGTAGTAACCTTTGCACAGGCTTCCATGACTGGCAAAGTGAACTCTCCAAACACTCAACTATAATGAAAGATGAAACATTTCAAAAGGCCTCTTATAACACCACAGCTTCTCTGGGATGAATAATTCTGATATTTGATTGTCAGCAAAGCAGAGAAGCAGGTCTGCTTGAGATCATGTTTACTTATCAGCATGACTTAGTTACAAATACATTCCCAGGTGTAGATTTAGGCTAAATCTAGTCAGAAATTGCATTATATACCAACAGGGTCCTCCTCCACAACCAAATCTATTTTGTCCCATATATATGCATCCACACTACCATCTCATCTTCCTCCTTGGCAGATTTTACCTTTCTCCTTTATTTATTGGAAATCTGACTGAAAACATTTAGCTTTTAGGATGGTTTGGTTGTGAAGATAAGACTTTCTGCATAAAGCCCCCAAACCCAAAGTTTACCTTGACATTTCATTGCATTCTCATCGCTTAACTGTACATGGAAAACAGGTTTGTAGGATATGGGCACCCCTCAGAGCTTTCCCCATGCAGCAGAGCATTTCACTAACAACCATCGCCGCTAACAACCATCGCCGCTAACAACCATCGCCGCTAACAACCATCGCCGCTAACACTGTGTGGAACAGGCATATAAGGTTTTACTCATCACCATAATTTCACCAAAAACATATCCTTTCTGAAAACTAATTACGTAAATAA
>JAVSBS010026819.1:0-46274 GCA_033124195.1 Coracias cyanogaster | reverse complement strand
CAACGGGCCCGCCGCGCGGCGCATGCGCGGGGTTCCCCCCCCCCCCCGGGTCGCGGCGGTGGTTTGCTCCATGCCCTGGGGGAAAGGAGCGGCGGGACGGTACCACTGCGGCCGGCCGGGGGGTGGAATGCGGCTCCGCTGCCTCCAGCTGCGGTCAGGGTAGGCCTGTCCCGGAGCAGCCTCCACCTGGCAGTGGGTCAGGGCCGGCCCAGGTTCCCTCAGGCAGCTGCTTCCCACCTCGGGAAGAGGTTTCTGAGCATCGGGCTCAGGTGAAAAGCAAAAAAATCCCCATCCTTCTAGTAGAGACTTTATATTTAATTTAACAACTTTCTGCCCCATGCTCTCAGGCACAGCATGAAGCCGACGCTCGGCTCCTGCTCTCGCCCCACCCGGCCCTCACCCCCAGGACCAAGATGGAAACACATCAGTGTATGCACTTTAATATAAACATCTCATATTTCTGATGACTTCAGCATGTACAAGATAAAGTCTGATAAAAACAAATAATTTGTTGCAGCACAGCATGAGCATCACACAACTTACAGAAAGGCCCTTGTTTATCCCCATGGTGCAGTTAGGCTCTTAGCCCCCCCCCCTCACAGAGTAAAATGACTTAAAAAAAAAAAAACGTGGGAAGCGACATTCAGTGAGTACATGGGTACTTAAATTAAGGCAGAATAAATAACTGTTCCACATCACTGACGAGCATTTTCAGAGGGGTGCTGGAGCCCAGAGAGCTGCTGCTGGGCTCCCTGTCCCACATGGGCCCCCCAGCCCAGGGTCCCCTTGCTCCACAGATCGTGCTCAGTGCAGTAGTGTTGGGGTTCCTCAGGCAAGTCAAGCACATGCTGTGAAAAGATCCCCCACCCCAAGCAGGGTTTAGCCATAAGGTTATTTTTATTATCTGGGATTTTCCTCCCACATTAGTTCCTCCATAACAGCCTCATTGTTGCTTCAGCTGCATCCTGGTCCTGGACCAGAGAGAGATGATCCACTCACATTGGAGAGGGACTGGCTGGCACAAAAGGCCACAGTGCAGTTCAGGACTTAGAGACCTGCAGCCACCTTTGGAGCAGGAAGTGAGGAAAAGTTTCACAGGTCAGGATGAGTGGCTTAAGGGGCCCTGTCCTCTTGAAGGAAGCAAGTGTGAAGAGTTCCCCCACTCTATGGGGGAGCAAGGCAATTGAACATAGCTGACCAAAAAGTTTGCTCCACAAAAAAGGGAAAAAAAAAAAAGCAGGCAGTTACAGGGGCAGGGGTGTTGATGTGAACGGTACATACCTCAACCATAAATACAACCACAGAGTGAATACAGTTCAGCCAAGTAGCACAAGACACTCAGGGGGAAAATCATAATAATCAGTGTTTCACTTTCCCTGCCCAGGGGACAGTCATTTATAGAGAAATCCACCAAACAGCAGAAGTTAAGAGCTGTGTTCCATCCCAGCCAGTTAGTGTATTAGTCCCCATTTCCTTAAACCATGAGCAAAAGGACAGTATCCATCCTTTTAAAAACAAAACAAAACAAAAAAAAACAAAAAAAAAAAAAACACCAAAAAAACCACATAAAACCCATTCAGTTAAAATCTGGCTTCTCCAAAGCCTTTATAAAACCTAGATGTCCTCTTCAGTTGGTGCATAAGAAAATCCTAAAAATGCATCTGAGGCACTGGAGCTGCTGGCTGCTAGGTCAGGCGTGTGGGTGATGGAGGTGGAGATCGCTTCTTGGGTGAACTCTGGATCAAAGTGTCGCAGATCAGCTGGACCAGCCTAAGCCAAGGAGCAGAGAGACACAGTCATTTTGAATAAGCAGAACTCAACCAGCTGCTTGTGTTCAGTCTAACAGAGCTGCTCTTCCAAAAGCATCACCACCGCTGCCTTTGCAGTTACTAACCTGTACTTAGCACCCCTCGGTGTCAGCATAATACATCTGGAGAGGATTCCCTTTATACCACTGTATAACAGATACCGACAGAGATATCCACTTACCACATTGGGGTTGAATGGAGGAGTAATCCTTTTGTGGTACAAGTCCTCCCAGTTTATTGGGCTGAAGAATACGTGATTCTTTATCTCAAGCTGCATAGAAAGCAGAAGACAAAAAAAGTCAGTCTTCTGCCAACTCTCCTTCTTCAGCACCTGCCAGCTGGTTTCATCTCATTAAATGGTTGAAGCAAGACTTGGAGGTACTACCTATCCATATGGGGACCATGTAGCAAATCCTTAATACAAGAGGATCACAGTCCCACAATCCCATGAAGGGAGATGGCACTATCACACATTGGTGTCCTAGCTTGCCACCACACCTTGAATTATAGTGGTCCCTTTTGGAAGTTAAAGTCAGCCCCATAGGCCCCTTCTAGGGGGCTGAAAATAGATCAGCATGCATGGTAAGTTTTTCCCAAGGCAGTGCTGTTATCATGAAAGGCTCAGAACTGGAAAGCTTCTTATCCATTCTCCCTCCTGACCCTAATGGAGTCAACCTACAAAGTCTGTCTTGGCACCCAGCCTCCTCTTCTGTTCCTTGTGGAGAAGTCCCTGGAGGATGTCACAAGCTGCCACAGTCTTGCTCCCTTGGATCTGGAGTGGCTTATGCAGAATGTTGTCATACATTTGAGACACATCCCGGCTGTAAAAAGGAGGCTAATTTGAAAGAGAGGAGAAGCAGCCAGGTAAAACAGGAGCTACCATAAGGAACCACACATTGCATATCAAAATGAGTCCTGTAGCAAGTAGATGAGGGAGACCTGCCATATCTCCACCGTCAGATCTCTGACTGTTCAAAGTATGGCAACGGTATGATTGAAACCAGTCATCTAATTCAGGATTCTGTTGTCTGGCCAGGTACCATGTAAACACCAGACCAACATCACATCACAACTTTCAGAAATAAATTCTCCACCATGTAACACAAAATAGACAGTTGCCAAACGTACCAGTCCAAACAGCATCTCATAGAGCACAGCTCCTAGGCACCACCAGTCTACTGTCCTGTCATATGGCTGCTTCTTTAGCACCTCAGGAGCCAGGTACTGGGAAGAGTCAGAAGTAAATATTTGAGTCAAATTATAAAGGAAGGTCTTTGTCCTCAACTCAGCAAGCAAACCTGTCCTGCACTGGCACATTACACCCATAAGGGGCTCCTGTGGTTTTGATAAAGCTGCAGTTTTCCGTACCAGTTAAGTCCGTTCAAAGCAGCAAAACTATGAATAACCACCACCAAGGAGCAACAGGGAAGAATTCAAGTGACCTGCAGAGCAAGCAGCACGTCAGGTCTTGCACAGGATTATCTCTGTGTACTATTAGCCTCCCTATCTAGGGCAGGAAAAAGCCCAACACACACCAAAACCAAAGCTAGAATGTTCCTGCTTGGTTCGTGCTGTACTATTGTATAAATGGGTCCCCACTGAAAGCCAAGGACTGCCACCAGGAAATTCCTGCCCACTTCTACTGACCTTGAACACTGAAAGATATCTTGCTCACAGACCCTGGTTCAAGCTGAGGAAGGGCAGCAGGACAGGTGTATTACCTAGGCCAAAATGCTACCAAAATCTTCAGCTCAGAAGGGAGCAGGAAAAAAGGCTCCAAGAAGCCAAACTGGAGATAGGTTTTTGCAAAACTTAGTTGAGGTTGCACTGTCGAAAAGGCATTTCCCCGCCTCTGAGGAGCATTCACATTCCAGAGGAGAGCCTGGTCCTCTCCTCTGCAGAGGGTGTTTTGCAGCTCCTGTGTACCAATGACACACAGGCGAGCCCAGCAAGGTCCTGTGTGTGCCAGCACCAGGCAGCCTGTTCTGCAGCTCCAGGGTATCAGAGCAGGTCAACAGCCTGTTCACAGGCTCGCTCGTGGGCTCCCAGGATCAAGGTTGTTTCCGCAACCACCTGGAGCAGCCCCAGTTTCACAAGTCCGTTGCCAAGTGGAGATATCCCTGGCCCTGATAGCACAACAAATGTAGAGTACTGATCAGCTGTTAACAGGTTAAGCTGTCTCTGCCGAGTAGAGAAAGCCTTATCTGAACTCCAGCTTCAGACTGACAACCTCAAAGAGCTCAAGACGGTCTAATTCATAGAGCCCATAATTTGAGATGCTGAGCGTCCACACAAGCTTTGAGACCCAGAGCAACAAGTCTCTGAATGCTTTCAGCCCAGGTCACTGTGAAACCCCAGCACATGCTGTACCTCAGGAGTGCCACAAAAAGTACAAGTTGTCTCTTCTTGCTCCATTCCTTCTTTGCAGAGTCCAAAGTCTGTCAGTACTATGTGTCCCTAAAGAAGGGAGAGAAATTTCAGCTCAGCCTACTCTTTATAGAGATATATCCTTTATAGAGTTTTTATCCTTTATATAGGATTTCCAAGCACTGGCCTTCACATCTCATATATATTTTAGTTCCACACTTCTCATCTGCTTCCCCTCCCTCACCTTCTGGGCATCTTATAGTACAAGTACAGGAGCCTATAGAAAAAGTAGAGTCTAGGTTGTTGGGTTGTTTTTTTTCCAGTTTGTCTACAGCTGCACAGCTATGAAGAGATCCAGCACTGCTGTGCTTTGCCACTGCTTTATCCCAGAGCCAGTTTATATAGTGGTCACCACCAGAGCAGCAGCAGTGACTGGCTCTTAGCACCCTGATCCCTGCCCACAAGTCAGGTCCCAGCTATAGCCTAGCTTGCAGAACCACAGCCCTCTATTTATGGTCCTGATGCTTTTAAAGCCAGATGGAAGGCAGCACAAGCTGTGGGTATACCTGGCAATCCAGGAGAATGTTCTCAGGTTTTAAGTCCCTGCAAGACAAAAAGTGCTGTTTGAGCAGATTTGGCCAGATATTTAGAAAAGCTGGACCTGAAACAGTGCCAGCCAAGAACAGGCGCTAACAAAACTTCCCAGTCCAGTTCACCAAGGCCTTCCCAAAGTGCAGATTCCCACCACTGTTGGATATCAACATACACACATGCAAACATCAAAAGCCTGCTCTCATACAGGATCAGGTGTGAGCCTGCATTTCCCTGCAAAAATTGTTGATGAGAGACAATTTCCTACTTACTGAGGCAGGTTTATTTTAGATCTTTACACTTAACCATTCTCTCTCCTTCCCACTCTCAGACTGGGAGTATTACTGCCCCTCAGGTCCTGTACAGACAGCATCCCTCTTGCAGGATGAGGTGCCAACAGTACTCTGCCTCGTCTGCTGTAGGAGATCCTCCAGCTACTCCAGTCCTGTGTTCTCCAGGGTCCCAGTGAAGCTCTTTTCCTCCCCAGCACCACACACAGCTTGGCTGGGCAGACTTGGTGTCTCTGCTCTCCCCAGCAGGAGATGTGCCTTACCTGTAAATTATGTTTAAGGAATGCAGGTACCCAATTGCACTAGCAACTTCTGCGGCGTAGAACCGGGCCCGAGGCTCACGGAAACAGCGCTCCCTTTGCAAGTGGAAGAAGAGCTACAGGCAGATGAGAGGGTTGATCATTTCTCCTCTAAAAAACTGAAGGATAGCTGGAGCAAGTCTGAAAGCCAGCTACTCAAATGAAAACTGGTCTGCAGCAAGAACAGCACCAAATGAGCCCAAACTGAGCAACTTCAAGCAATCTAAAGACCTTTCTAGAAACTGCTTCATTTGTCTTCCTCTTATGCCACCATCTCACTTAAGAATTCACTCCCTCAAAAATGGCCATCTGCTGGTCTAGTAAAGCTTCCTAGCTTGCTACAAGCCACATGCCAATTCTTGTGATAGTATGGCCGTGAGAAGTGGTGCATGCACAGAGTTGAACCCTCTAAGATCCCCAAGGTGAATTCTCCTTGGAGAAGGCATCCGTGTTAACAATATCTCCCAGCCAATTTCAGATAGCACAGAAAGACAGCTGAAAAAAAGGTATGCTTCTGCAGGACAGAAAAAGAAGTCTAGCATACTGCAATGGCATCACCCAAGCTCTAGACTATGATCCAGTGCTAGCCCACAAGTGGGTTTTGCCTGAAGCTCACCAACATCAGTATTTCCTATATTCTCCACAGGATTTTAAAATCCCTAACACATGCTTTTCTCAGCATCCTTGCCTTGGGAATCATCCAAATCAGGTGACAGCCAGCAAGATCTTCACTCAATTTAGAGGTGAGATGGCATGCTAGCTATTCCTGGCTGGTCCTTGCCAGCACTCAAAGCAACGTTGTACTTCAACATCATTATCTTCTGACAAGTTATAGGCAATAAAGCAACATGTTTGGGAAGGACCAAATAGAGGATTTAAAATGCAAGTGCACTCACCTCTCCTCCATTTACATAGTCAAGCACAAAGTAAAGCTTCTCTGAGGTCTGGAATGAGTAATGGAGTCCCACAAGGAAGGGGTGCTTGACATTTTTCAGAAGCACGTTGCGTTCTGCCATAATGTGGTTTTGCTATCAAAAAGCAAGCAGGGTGTTAGAGTGCCAGGCAAGGGTCTGGTCCAGCCTGCTGCAGGGGCTCACGGCTCTTCTTGAAACAGCCAGGAGCCTAAGAGGGTCATCTCCAACCCCAGGAAGGGAACCGCTCTCTCCTGTCTGGCCTGATTTATCTCAGTTCTTCTCCATGTTCCCATGGCACAGATAAATCCATGTTTAACTTGCCTATGTGAACGCCAGCCACAAATTACCTCAATTGCATTACCAGAATAGTTCATACACCAACCACTATTTGTGGAAGTAGCCAAGGAAAGCAGACATACCTCCTTTTTCTTTAGGATGGTTTTCTTATGCAAGACTTTCACTGCATAAAAAGTCCCATCACACTTGCGTTTGGCCAGGAGAACCTGCAACAGAAGGTCCTGGTCATGGTTTTCAGTCTCACCTTCCACTATTTGGTTAGTATTTCATTAGCTCACTCTTGTGAGTGATTATACAAAGCGTACAGACTCAGAGGTTCAGGTACAAAGTTTTAAAGACCAAGCTCCAGCCCTCTGACTTCCCAGTACTTTCTCATTGACACAAAAAAGCACACAACATCTCCACATACATCTCTGAGACACTCAATAGAAAATAGTTTTGGAGCATTGGGGAACAGTCCCATTAAAAGTGGATCCTTGCTATCTCAGAAGGTTCAGATTTGTCTGGAGATATTTTGCTAGCTGAACAAGTCTGAAGCTTATTTTGAATCAAGTACTGTTCCTCACCATCATCACTCTGAGCATAAAACACATCACACTTCTGTCCTTAGAGAGGTGCAGGACAGCTCAAAGTAAGAATGGATATAAAAACCCTGTCTCAGATCTCATCTGGTCTCAGTCCCACTCAGACCACATTCCTCAGGAGAGGTACAAGCAAAGGACACAGCTGGAAACTCCTTCAGCAAGAAAGTTTATTTCCAAGCTGCCTCTAAAGAGCTACAGCCCACCTGTACAAACCCACTTACTTTTCCAAAGCTTCCTTTGCCAATAACCTTCAGGAAGTCAAAGTCTGTTGGCTTGGCACTATTGGGCAAGAATGAAAGAAGTTAATGTTTCTGGGAGAGAAACACGTAACAGCAACACTACCATCAAAGCAGAGTTCCTTCTTGGAAATGCGAGTGTTTGTGAAAGGGATTAAAGGGCACTGGACAGGTGACCCTTGCTCCTGGGCAGCTTGGGATTCACACTGTGTATGTTGGTGCACCCAACAGAGGATGAGCAATCCCTCAGCCAGCTGAACACAGCAGCAGGGGAGAGCACCAAGTGGCACCTTTACAGGGGACACAGTTTATCTCCATTTCTAGAGAAAGGCAGTCAGGGAGCCAGCAGTGATGAGGAAGATCTTCCCTTACTACCTCTCCACAGAGATGGGACAAGGGGCTGCAGACATGGATAGGTTAGAATGATTATGATAACAAGGAACAGCTATAGCTGAACATCTTGAAGGCTGACGTGTTGGTGATGCACATGGTGCCAAAGGTCAAGTGATGTAATTGTTAGGACTTCTGCAGACACCACCCATGCAAGACACAGAGACCAACTGCATTCCCCTTCCAGATCTCTTCACTGCATGCTCCACCCCCTACCTGGCTTTGGCAGGGAGCTTACTTTGGGTTAGCGGAAGGTCCAAGGTTGATGTTGTCAGTTGGTGTTGGAGGCTAGAGAGGATAACAATAATATTAGCCACAGATCACAGTGCAGGTTGTACTTTCCTTTCCTCAGTACCGCATCACCTGCACAGAGCCATTGATAAACACCCAGCAGCAAGAGACTGCAGATGCTTTGGCAAACTTCTAAGTGACGGGGAAAGGGAGAGCAGAGCTATGCACTAAAGCAATATCATCCCCAAGCTGATGGCTGCACTAAGCTGGAGTCTGTGCTGAATTCCTCACCGCATACTCACACAGGGAAAAAGAACTAAGTGACTGCTTTGCTCCTGATTTGAGGCTTTCAAGACTTACTGTGCTACTGCAGGGGAAAGGCACCACATGGCTCAGTTCCCATTGCACACCAAGGCAGCTCTGGGACAGAGGAGCACTCCTGCAGCAGGACACCAGCATCCCCCCCAAACCCTGCAGCCCCCTGCCCACTCCCATTAAGCCCCAAAGTTGCCAAGACTAGAGCTTTGGAAGTGGCCTCAGGCACTCTGCACCAGAGGTGCAGCCTCCTTCTTCCAATGGCAAGGAGGTACATACACATGGTCTTCCTCCTCCCCAGACTCCAGGAGCATTACTCTTTGTCCAAAAGGCATATATAGGGCTTCCGTGCTCTCCTTTCTCCCAGCCCCCCACATCAACCAGAGGGACAAGACAACGGTAAGATCCCTAGCAGGCTAACACAGGCTCTCCTCCTTGCTTTTTTCTTACAGGCACCAGCCCCTCTCTTCATCCCAAAGGTGAGAACTTGCTAGTTCAGAGCCATGATCTCACCTGGGTGCTTTTGTCTGGGCTCCGGGAACGATCCATTAAAAAAACAACTCGTTCAGCACTTGGGAAAAGAAGAGCAAGCCAGTATTGAGAACAAAATCCAAGAAAGAGACAGCTACACACTATTAGCTTGCCAGGAGCCAATGCAGACCCCAGAATGTGCTCCCTTCCATCCTAGGAGGCCTCAGCTGAGTTCCCCAGCACCCTCTCGCACTGGGTGAGGGTGCACAAGCCCTGGGGGTGGCAGGGGATAGTGGGTGCATGCTGACAGGAGATGGGATGAAAAAAAAAGGTTCCCAAATGCACAAGTGATTTGAAAAAGCATGAGCATAATAAAAGCCACAGTTAGCCCTTGATTTGCAATAGCAGAAACTGGTCAAGGCACCAGTGAAGACCAGCATGTGAAGACCAGCACAGCCCCAGCAGCAACGCAGCATCAGGGCCAGACAGTTACAGCCATGGCCAGACCCCTCTCAAGGCAGATGCCACCCCTACCCCAGTGCCCAGGGGTGCTGCATCACCAGCCCTGCAATCCAGTGACTGTCACCACAGAGCAGCCCGGAGAGTCCAGCTGGGTCCCACCATCACATGCCACCCAGGCTGGCAGCAGCTGGAGGCCATTCCCTCAGGCCAGAGCAGACCTGGGCAGTCTGGGGCTGATGACATTGCAAGGAGACGGCCATGGCAGCCAGGGTGTGCTCAGCAAGCAGAGGCATTAAAGCACAGGGCTCTGGTCTACCCAGCGCAGCTGCTGCTGGAGGAGTTGGACCTGAACAATATTAGTTGCTTCAGACCCACGCTGCTCAAGCATCACTGCAGAGGGATCGGTCTCATCACCCCAGAAATTATGCCTGGGTTTTTTTTAAGCGTTCCCCCATGCTCCTTGCAAAAGCCAGGATTTAAGAGATGGCAGAAGTCATTAACAAAACAAAACCACACACAGCTCTGTTCCCTTCTCCCCTGCGCCAAAGAGGATTTCCCATTTCCCCTCAGCCCCACCAAGCTCTAATACAGCACACAGAGGCTCTGAAGCCTCTCATTCCCCCAGCCACCCTCCACCCTACCCCTTCCAAAAAGGGGGCTCAAAGATCCCACCAGCCTCCCCCACCTCTCACCTGTGGGTGCTCCCCTTCTCTATCCCCACACACCACCAGGTGCAGACCCCCGGCCATCCCAGAGCCCCCCTCCTCTGCAGCCAGGCTGACCATGGCAGGAGATGCTGGGCAGCAGTGGGTGCTGGCGGCTGTCCCCGGGCACTGCCCACATCTGGCCGGTGCCAGCCAGCTCCATTCACCGCCGAGCCAGCGGCGGGTTATCAGGCTGAGCTTTTAAAGGGCTCTCATCCCACTGAGGTGCTTTCGTACTCACTACGAGCAGAGCCTGGAGCCGGAGGCCTTGATGGTTTGTCCTATCCTCTCACGGCCGTACTTGATGAGTTCTGCGAGGAAAGTTGGAGCACCGAAGCCGATTAGCTGGCAGCATGATCACAAGTGCACAGAGGCACATTTGTTCTTCACTGACCTTGCTCTTCCCTCCACAACCACCCTCCTCCCCCTTCCACCCACATACCAAAATAACCAGGAAATTATAGGAACCAGGACAGCTCCCCTCCCAGCCCTGTCAGGAGCCCTCAATAGCTCACAGGACAGGGATAAATACCACAAAGCAGACACCCTCTCCCATGGCAGAGCAGGCTTAGGCTAAAGCACCACCCTCAAGCCTCTCTGAGCCACCTCTGGGTCCCCAGGAGGGACAAGGAGAGTGCTCACAAGGGCGATGTTGTACTGGGATACGTCACACACTTGGCACAGCCACTGCCCCTTTCATTCAGGACTCCGTAATTAAGGACATGAATGAAACCTTTCAGGGCTCTGCAGGAGGTGAGCCAGCACACACATGTCGCAGCAAGTAAGTGACTTGCCCAAGGACACGCAGCCAGTGCCAGAAGCTGGGATTCCCACCACAGAGAATCTCTGCTGCTCAGCCATGCAAGGCAGTTGCCAGCACCCATCATCATCATCCTCATCTCTCCCTTTGCAGAGAAAGTCCTGAGCCTGCTCTCTTCTGCACAGGCTGAGCGAGAGAAAAGCCTGAGAAGTGTAACCTGCATGGAGGAGTTCCTTGTTTTGCTTATCAGCAGATAACAAAAATATTTCAAGACTCAGTTTTACTCTCTGGCCCTGCTCTGGTTTTGCTACTGGAGGGAAAGAACCAAAACATTCACAGAAACATACACTTCCCCCCAAAATAAAGAGCCTTTGTAGGCACAAGCAAGTTGTCATCCTGGAATAGCTCCTCTACAGACCAGGGAATTGGCAGCACCAACTGCCAGAGCCCCTCTCCCTGGGCAAGGAGTTTGGAGGATGACAACAAGTTTGAGATAAACAGAAGCCCATTTAGAAGCCCCTCCTGCATGGGTCTTGGGATCTGCCAACTGGAGGGACCTGCACACTCCAGAGAGCCACTGAACCAGGCACCACCTGCAGTTCCAGGATCTGGGTGCAGGTCTGATGAGGAACCAAAAAAATAGGCTGTGGTTGTAGAGTTTCTGAATGGATAAAAGGAAAACAGGCATTTAAAGAAAAACCCACAAACCGTTCAGTGAGAGGGCTTACATCCGACTGGTCTAAGACCCTGACCTTGTGCAACACTTTGCCCTGCAGCAGGTACAAGAGCTTGTCTCAGCAGGGACAGCATGCAGGCAGCACCCAGACGGATCAATCCCCATCTCCTCCCCCTGGGCATAGTCCTTATTTCCCTGAGAGTCTGGCTCTCCCTGGCTTACCGAGGTCTGCTGAAGGTCATCCAATGCCTGCTTTGGGGCTGCAGCCATCCCACAGGCTGGCCAGATGTCATGGTCACAGCAGAGGGACATCAGTCCTGCTGTCTCAGCAGGCGACACTCCCTCAAGGCTCAGTGCCAGGGAGGAGGCTGGCACAGAGGATGTCTGGAGGCACACAAGCCTTAAGCTACAAATGGCAGCAGTGGATAGAGGAGTGAGAGCTCCTACCCCAGAGCCTCTTGCCAGAAAAACCCACCCAAGACCATGCAGTGTAACACCTTGCTCCCTCTCCATGTGTGCAGCTCCATCCGGTGATGCAGCCTGTTCCCCCAAGATCTGAGCCCCCACAAACCTGGGTTTGGCACCAGGGTCAGGTTGCTGCCACTGCTTTGATCCCAGACTTGGGGAAAATAATGACTCCAATAGAGGTGGACATGTCACAGCTTGGACATCTTGGGGAGCAAACAGGCAAACCACATAAAAGCATCCTTCTGCTCTGGGGGTATTTGCTGGCAGTGCAGGGTGCAGAACAAGTTCCCAACTTACTCTGGTGGGCTTGGACAAGGCAAGGTCTCCACAACCTGCAGCCAGGCAGAAGCATCGCTGCTGAGCGAAGGCTGCACAGCTCTTCCAGGGCCACAGCCTGGCAGCTCATCCATGCTGCCCTCCACCAGCCCCATTCTGCTCCACTGCTTCTTCACTGGAAGTGAAGCTACTCAACAAGTCCCTGCTGACCAAGGGCAGCATTTTCCAACAAAGCTATTTCATTAGATGTACTTGCTCTCAACCAAGAGTCTCTTTCCACACCGAAGTACCACACACATTTGTAGTATATGTATATACCCATCTCATAGCACTTTCTATTCAGGTGCAGAGCCACCTTCCCCAGCCTGAGTCCACCTTCAAAGCCAAGGTTAGTTTCTCATTTAAATCTCCCAAGCAGCCAAACAGGCTTTTCCTTATCACCAACAAACCCTACTCCCCCTAAAGCACAAAGATTTCCTGAGCGCACACACTGAACAACAGAATCAGAAATAGGTCACAAAAATACGCTGGAATCCGTGGTTATACATGCCCGGCTGCATCCCTCCTCGTGCCTGCTGGGGCAGCAGGGATGCTCCAGGCATGGCCAGGGCCACAGAGAGCATCAGTGAGCAAGTCTAGGAGTTTCCTGATACAATGTGACTATTACACACCACCAACACAAACCACTGCACCCCACACCCCCCTCCTCCAAGACCATTTCACCCCAATGCCCAGGCCAGAGGCATCCTCCAGGCAGCAGGCACCTGCTCGCACACCACAAAGCTGCTACTTACAAGTTGGAGCAGTTTCTGCAGCTAAATCTCCCCCCACCAAGCATCCCTCAGTAACATACGTTTTCTTCCCAGCACAGCACAAGCAGTTCCCTCTTCCTTCAACAGTTCTGCCAGCGGTGACCCACATTCCCATGCTAGCCCAGCGTTATTTGCTACAAACACATTACTAATGCAACGCGTACCTTGCACGGAGAGGCAACCTCATAGACTCGTCATCTGCAAGCTGCCTCCCACCCTCTTCCCTGATGTCACTGCTCTCGGCATCATTCCCTACCTAACCTAGATTGCAAACCCCTCCGAGCAAGTGCCTTGTCCTCTCCCGCTCTGGGAAGGGCTGGTTGCCAGCATGGAGAGCCAAGGAGGCCTGGCAGGCAATGTTTTGGCAGAAGCAGAGGGTTTGGAGGGGCAGGGTTGAGAGAGGGGCACCCAAGGCAGCCCACAGCTTTCATCCAGCATGGGGGCTGCATTGAGCATAAGGGGGAGATGCCCCAGTTTCAGCTCAGAGAATGAGCACAGGGAGGTGGGTAGGAGAACTCCTGCAAACACGTGCTTTTTCTGGTGAAAAAATCCCTCCAGCTTTCCCCCGCTACAGATCTAAGGGATTGCTCCATGCCAGCACCGGGCTCCAATTTCATTCCTATTGAGACACTAAAGCACACAGCAAGTGCAGGAGGAGGTTGGGAAACACTATAAATGACTTCTTCACTTGAGGAAGCTTTCTCAGCTGCCCTCTACAGAGCTGCTGGCTTGTCCAGTTTTGTCCTGCAGATCCTTTCCCCAGGACCCCAGAGACACTGCAAACCAGAGCAGGAACTCCAGCCAAGCAGCCCTGGATCTGAGCAAGCTGGAGCCCACAGACAAACAACCCTTGGGATTTTAGAGAAAGACTACACGCAGAGCTGGAAGAAAACAGCAGGTGGCTAAAGCTTTGCAGCATTTTGCAAAAAATAAACCCGTGGAAATAGAGAATAAAGCATCAAACCCACCTGGGAGCACGTCTACCAGCAGAGGCTGTGTCCTGAAGCATGGGAAGCAGTCCACAGCTGAGGAACACAGAGAACCCTCATTCCCCACACTTCCCATCCTTGCAGTGAACCACCCTGCTACTAGCTGCCCTGGCTCACCAGAAGCCCAAGGCTCTTTCCTATAACTCAGAGGGGAGTAGCTTTGTTTCCTGCAGCAGCTCATTTAGTCCATAATCAGTCCCACCACCCCAAGGTGATCATGTCACTGCTGCTGGCCCACTGCAGCCATTTAAAGAGAGCAGGAGAAGCCGATCATCTGCAAAAAATGAAAAGACACCTGCTAGAGATGCCTAAGGAGGCAGAATTTAGGTGGGTGAGGTAGTTTTGGATGAGGAGGGAGGGGTGCAGGTGGTGGGTAGGAGCAAATTCCATCCCAGCAGGCATCTCAGGTGGCCAGAATAACCCTTTACACCTTACTAAGCTGTCAATTTGCCCACCCTCCTGTGGTCTGGAGGAAGGTCAAAACTGTTGTTCAGCTCAGGTCAAACACAGAAGAAGCTGTTCCTTCCAGTGTCCCTCATCGACCCAGGAAGATTGCAGCTGAGGGTAGCCGGCAAACAAACGCACACGGATGTTTGCATCACATAAACACATGGCAGGGGAAACTGGTGTTGGAGGCATGCAGTGATTTAGAGCACAGAGACTAAGCTCTGAGCAAAAGGAGACATTGGAGGAGGGCTGGTGTCTTCTCTCTCTCTTCATTAAAAATAAAGCAGTCGCTTTTTGCTTCCGTTGTAGTTTCCTCTAACATTTCCCGGCGTGCAGCTGCAGCAGGAGACAAGCCAGCTTACAGAGCGAGTGAAGTGGTGGGTGCAGGGCAGTGAAGGCAGAGACTGGGCAACCTTCCCACGGGGAGCAGGGTGCTGGTCACCATGGGACAGGTCCCTAATCCCAGACTACAGCTACCAGGGGGAAATCATCCAGTGTGCTCATTACCATGTGTAACAAGAGAGGGAAAGCAGCATGTTGCTTGAAATACCGTTCTCTCTCAGGTCAAAGCCTGAATTTTTTGTTTAGCCAACATCCTCAAGCTATTAGCATCATCAGCTTTTCAAAATATCTCTTATTATGTTTTTATTTGCTCCAGTTTTGCCTCTACTTGCTCTAAAATGGTCAAGTGTCAGAATACTTTCAGCAGCTAACTTACATTTTGAAATCAGCATCTTCTGCTTTTGCTCCTTTCAACAAAAACCTTGGTATTATCAACAAAATCTACTTGATTTTATTTTCCACAGAAAGGTGATTTAATTAAAAACTCATTTTCTATCCCAAGAAGAGACAGCAGAAGGATCCTGGAAGGAAAAATTTTTACCAGCTAGAATGCATAAATTATGTAGCCTTTTTAATGAATAATGATTATTATTAATAATTGGAATGATAATAGATACTGATGGACAAAGCAGTGCCTGGGCTGGTTTTGTCCATCCTGCCTGTTCCATTTTTAACGGTTGCTGACACTCGAGAGCTGTGCAGGCACCAGCTGCAGCTTGGGGCCGGGAGTGTGATGCAAAGCTGCCACCCCCCTTGCACACACCTTCCTCCTGGTTCCCCCACATGTCCCATGGGAGCTGGGCTCCATGCCGCCCTTGCTGGGAATGGTGGGCCCCAACCCTCTATGCCTTTGAGGCTGGAATGTGGAATGAGCCAGGCTGGAGCTCATCTGGAGGACGTGCAATGGGGCTCTGCCCTCTGCCAGCTGGTGGGAGACCTCCACGTGGAAGTCTCCCCCCTGCCTTCAGCATCCCTGGAGGGTCAGTGACACTGTACCAGCCAGAAGCATTACCCTTCGTCTTCCCCAGGGTGGTGGAGGTGGGTCCCATCCAGGCCACGTACATAAAGCCAGCTGAAATAGTCCCCTTTCCTTATGGCTGGGGCAGGAGCTCAGTGACCGGCACCAGGCGTCCTTGGGAAGCAGAGCACACAGACGTTCCTCAGGCTGCAAAGGCGAAGGGCACAGGAGTAAGAGTAGAAACAAGTCCTTGGGTGCAGCACTGGCTGCCCGCCAGCCGGCACAGCTTGGGGACAAGGGGCTGGCTCCCTGACCTTCGCCTGGCCAGCACCCACCCGGCACTCGGTCTGGCGGAGATCATCGGGTGCTCTGCCACCACTCCAGTGTCCCTCTCTTTGCACAGCTCTGGAAAGCGCTTTGGGACTGGCAGATAGAGGGATTCAACATCGGACACCACCAGATGCCTGGGGCAGCAGCAGACAGCTTTGCCCTGGAGAGCCCCCTGACTCACACTGAAGAGATGTCCTGGGAGTTGTCCCTGTGATGGAGGCCATGAGTGGTACAAGTAGACGTGAGCAGGGCTAGTGTCCAGTGTGCTGCCCACCCAGGCAGCCCTCCCCATGTGCAAGAGGTGAGATTTTCCCCCTTGCCCTGCCCCTGTGCACCCATGGCCACATCCAGCAGCAGCTTGCAGCAGCTCTTGCCCTTTGCCCATGACAGAACATGTTAGTGCCACGCTGAAGGGGCTGCTGGATGTGGGAGCACTTGCAGGGCACATACATTATATAGGCACGCAGGCACACATCCTTATAGGTGCTGCAGGCACGGCCATGCACTCCTTACACCAGGGCTGGCTTTGGCCCATTCCCCGTCACAGCACCCACATGCTCCTAGACAAAATTAAACCATTCTAGCAAAGCCAGAGACCTGCTGGTATTGGTGTTGGGTTTTGCCAGCATTGCTGGTCTTCTGTTCCGGGGGTGGTGTTTCCCTGCCCTCCAGGAAAACCTCTGGCTGGACCTGGCTCCAGAGGTGATGAGCAGCTCTGGGGTGATTTAACTCCTTCTGTGCACATATCCTGCCTGAACTGGACTTGGTCAGATGGTGGTGGCGAAGTCAGGAAAAGTGGGAGTAGGACCAGCTGTGGCCTGTGTTGCTCATGCTGGAGAAGCCACATTTGCAGCTTCTCCAGTGCAGGACACATCCAGTAGACAACAGGTCCAGCCTGCTGTCTCTATATGCAGAGAAGTAACCCTCTCTCTATTATAATAGAGGTGCCAGTCTGTTCTCCCAAGGAACAAGTGATAGGACAAGAGGAAATGGCCTCAAGTTGTGCCGGGGGAGTTTTAAGTAGGATATTAGGAAAAATTTCTTCCCCAAAAGGGTTGTCAAGCCCTGGCCCAGGGTGATGGTTGAATCACCATCCCTGGAGGGGTTTCTAAGCCATGCAGATGTTGTGCTGATGGACATGGTTTAGTGGTGACCTGGCAGCGCTGGGTTAATAGTTGGAGTTTATGATCTTGAGGGTCTCTTCCAACCAGAACAATGCTATGATTCTACAAATATTTTATACACTGTGCATATATGCTATTTAATAGGGAAAGTTGTACTATTGTAATCTCCCTATCTAGCAATATCTATAACCATAATCATAAAAGTATCATTGAGGTGGAACCTGAGCAATTGGAATTGCAGGGAAGTGTCTAGATAAGATTAAAGCAAATATTTCTTTAGAGAGCACAAAGCAAGTTTCCATTGACCTGCAGTGAAAAGTGACCTGAATTGTTTGGCTACTCAGTTATCTGTGCTGGGTAAGGAACAGGATAAGACAGATTCATAGAATGCCAGGTTGGAAGGGACCTCAAGGATCATGTAGTCCAACTTCAAGTGTAGTTTAAGTGAGATGGGCCTGTCAAGATGAGTCTTGAAACTGTCTAATGGAAGTGAACGCACCAGATAGGATATGATATTCTTTAAACGGGAAGAGCCTATTTCTTCCTTTTAAGAGGATTTATGAAAGGCTAAATTAGTGTCTAGCAGGATTCCTTAAAATATTTTTTTACCCTCCCCTGTCTACATTTTTCTTTTAGCTTCAAAAAGCCAGGGCTCTGCCCTTGATTTTGCCCAAGGAATCCCACATGGGTACTGGGAAGTTTCCCATGTTTTGGTGAAAGAAGCCACAAGGAGGCCACTCAGGGTCAGAATTTTATTCTGAAGGACAGCTAAAGTGGGTTTGAGTAACTCTTGCAACTTACCGTGCCTCTGTTTCTACAGATATGAAGGTGGAAGAACATTACTGGTCTCTTGTAAAGCCTCTACCTCTTCAGAGAAATAAATGCCTGATCTTATTATTGCTATTAAATTAATTATCTGGGACTTTCTTGTTCCTGAGTGTTCTTTAAGTGTAGGTACAGGCTCATTGAATAAATAACATGATGTTGGAAACAGCCTGACTCTAAGTGACCCTTCCTCTCCTGGCTGGACATCCTTGTCCTTGAGGAAGGTGCGATTCTCCTGCTTATTGTCCTCTCCTGTCCTGCCTAGCAGGACCTCAGGACACATTACAGCCTATGTTTTAGAGCCTTTCTTAAAAAAAAACTCCAAACAACTGTTCTCTGGGGATAAGCCCCTCTTTCTTCCTGCAGCACAGTCAGTCTGACGCAGGGCGCACCACCCCCAGCTCAAGCCCCGAGTGTGACCAGCCTGGCAGGGACAAGGGCAGAGAGGCAGTTTCCTGGCTGGATTCAGCAGGGCTTAGCAGCTCCGAGACGGCTCAGAGAGCCCAAAACCAGGGCCCTTGCTGCTGGCATAGCACTAGGTTTGTTAGGAAAGCTTGTGGGGGAAGCGTCCCTGGGAAGGCCACCCCTCTGCCCCGCTCTGTTCCCTTCCCTTAAAGCTGCCGACTCCAGCTCCACTGCATGGGATACATGTTTTCACCCCTTTTTACCCTGTGCAAAACCTAGGAAGCAACTGGTGCTGGCATAGCTGGAGACTGTCTCCAGCAGAGCTATATATACTGGATCCAGCGGCCAGCCCAGTCTAAATTGGGCCAAGTTCTGCTCCAGGCATTGTCAGGACCTGTGAGGCCCTGTGCAAGAGCAGATCTGCGAAGAAACCCTCTGAGCCCATCTCCGTTCCCCTGCTCTGGCACCGAGCAGGAACAGCCCTCCCTGTCCTGCCGGCAATGGGGCCAGGGATGCCCTGTTAGAGGGATGATGGACACAGCACCCCTGAGCTTTGCCAGGCCCATCCTGGCCATAGAGACACAGCCCAGGAGACCACAGCCAAAAGGACCTGAAACTGCTGGTGGAAACCTCACCCTTCTGGTGCTGGTGCAAGAGCCCCATGCAGCCCAGGTCTCCTTTCCCTGTGCAGGTGGCTCAGGGACATGGGGACACACAGGGCTGGTCACCAGCTACCTCTGCTGATTTGCCAGCTCCTGGGTCAGAAGTGGTCGTGGCTGCTCCCCAGGGAGGTGAGCTGATGTGGGGCTGCGGGCACAAGCAGGGTGGTGGGATGGCAGTTTCCTGGGGGAGGTGCAGTTAATGCAGGAAACCTTTCCACCTAATACAGTATTTTCAGGAGGAGTAGGGAGGTTGCTCATCTCCTCTCCGGATTCCCCCACAGCTGGGAAACAAACCTACTGCTGGAACTCAAACCCCCTCCACTTCCAGCTGCTGACCCTGAACCAGGCCCCCGGGGAGCAGCTTCCCCTGGCAGAAAGGAACCAGTCTTTCCCAAAAACCTCTGCTCCTCCCAGAGGTGTTTCAGTTCTCATTAAGAGAAGGGAAAGTCTTGATCATCCCAGAGAAAGGAAATCAGCATTACCTGCAGCAACAGAGGCGCGGGAGCCAGGCTCCGGTGGGCACTGCCACGCTCCAGCTGTGCCAGCGGCACGTCCCACTCTCCCTCCCGTTGTTTTTATTTTGACGACTCAGTCTGAAGGTCGAAGAAAAAGTCCGAAGGAGTGGCTTGTGGCAGGAAGTAAATGATTACCCTGCCACCGCTCTCCCGAGGGGACAGAGGCACTGGGAGCTGAGATGGGAGAGGAAAATCCCTCCTTGAGGGGGATTAGAGGGCAGGTCGCTGGCAGGGAAGTGCAAAGGGTCAGAACAAAGTGCTCTGTTAGCTGGAGGCTGTGCCGGGTCACATGCCAAGTCCAAGCAGAGCTAATGAGGCATTGGTCACCTCGCAAACACCAGTGAGAGCTCCTAGATGTGTACATGACCCACTGCTGACCCACCAGCAATCCAGAGATCCTGCCAGCAAGGAAGGAGCTGGATGAGGTGGAGCCTCATCTCCCTGCAGCACTGCATCCAGGGTGGGAGATCCAAGGAGTTTTACATGCTTGAACTTTGCAGGTGCGACAGTCCTACAGCCCCACTTCTGCCTCCTATGTGACTGTCCTCTGGCTCCATATTTCTCATCCTGGGCCACACATATGCAGGACCAAGCCTCATTGGACCAAGCTCTAAGCTAAGCCTAGAGGAGTCCACTTGAAGCCAAAATCTGCCCTCCATTCATGCCCTCCCCCATTTGCTCCCTGTTCCTCTCCCTTCCCCTCTGCAGGTGCTCAGCACTGGTGGTCACCTCATCCCTGAGTGGGTGGCTGCCCAAATAGCCATTTGATGGGTGAATGTGCTGCTGGAATCTTCAACTCCTCACCCAAATTATGAACTTCATATGCACAGGGCATTTTCTGGTTACCCAGGAAAGTTCATCACCCTCCAAAGCCCCTTTTGCACCTTTATGTCAATTGGTCCCACAGTTCTGAGAAAATATGAATGGCAGCACAGTTCTTCAAGTGTCTCTCAAGCTGCTGACCTCTTTCCATCAGCATGTGCCCACCTCAGCTGGGCCTGTGAATCCCAAAGCAGAGAAGAGAAATAAAAAGCATCAGTAGCTGAGGAGGCCATTACAAAAGCAAAAGGGAGATTTGAGGTGGGATTTGAATACACAGGTACAAAGATGTAGGAAATCAGATGACAGAGAGCATTGGTGCCCCCGTTAAAATAAGCATTTTCTGAAACAGTCTGGAATACATTTGGAACATCCAAGGTTCATAAGGCTAAGACAACTAACTGCTGCCACAGCCAAGGGCTCCAGCTCCATGTGCAGGGGGAAAAGGCAGAACCAATACCTGTCCCTCTGTTAGCTCCAGCACATCGAGAGGAGAAGGCTCAGCCCTTGCTTTGCTCCAGTTCCCACCAGCGGTCCCATTGGGCGTCACGGCCATGGAGGCACATGGGTATAACAAAGATTTGATATTACCCTCATGTGTCAGGGAGCAAACCCAAAGAGAGATCCCTGTGGTACTTGAGGAACCACAAAGATGCAGAGAGAGAAATAAATCCGTTCCCTGCTAGCGCAGAGAGGGCCTTTGTCTTGTTTCCAGAATGAGAAGGTTTAGAGGATTGCTGCAGCACATGACCAGAAGCTACGAAGCTGCACACAAAAGCCGTTTGGAACAGAGATCAGACTTTGCCATCATGCTGGCTTTTCAGAAGATTTCTGCTTTGTCCAAGTTAAAGCTGCTGCTATTTTGGGGTTTATTTTGCTCACTTTGCTACATCCCCTGCTTTAAAGGCTGCGCATCTCCAGCAACGCAGGGTTCATGTACACTTCCACCGGCGTCAGCACAGCATCAAAATGTCTGCGGCGGCAGGCTGGAGGGGGCTGCCTGTATTTCAAGTCCAAGTCACAAGGGTTGCAATGACAGCCACCCTCGTTCCAGCCACAGACAAGTTTAGAGGACAAAGCCTCGGCTTATCACTCTGGCTTGCTGAGCGGGCTCGATTTGCAAGCTTGTCGCACGTCAGCTGTGAGCATGCATCGGCACTGGGCCGAAACACAGAGGAAAGCACTTGAGCAGAACTGACAGCAAGACAAAGCCCGCTGGTGCGCTCTGGATAATCAGTGGCTTTACCACAGCTGAAAACTGCAGTGAGCCAGGCGCCAAGATGCTCTGTCATCCCTGGGACCCACACACCCTGCTGCCAGGCTTCAAGGCAGAAATGCCTCCCTCCAGCATGGCGGGATCTCCGCTCCTCAGGAAGCGGGGGTTTTGGGGGGCTGTGCATAGGCAGGGCTCAGGGATTTGAGATGTCCTTGCAAGGGGCTGAGGGCACCCCCTGCTCATGCTCCCCTGCTCTGCACCCTGAGGGATAGGAGCAAGGAACCCTTGGCTGCCCTGACTTTCCCCTCACTGTCACAAAAAAAGGCACAAATCACCTTACAGCCCCAAAAAGGCTCAAAGCAGGAGCCATTTCTGTTCACAAAGAGGGGGGGCGGTGTATGGAAATGAAGAGGTTTCAAACCTCTGCAAAGTTAAAGCTTCGTAAACCGGTTTCCATCATCACGTGCCCTGAACCAGAGAACCTTTGGCCCCTGAAAAACACAAAGACATGGGACAGGTTAGTCTGTGAGCATCCCCCATCCACGCCTGGGCAGGTGCTGGTGGGGAGAGCTGAGCAAGCTGCTCTACACTGCGGCATGGCAGCGATCCTGGCCGCATCCCTTTGCTTCCCACAATCCGACTGGGGAATATGGGGAGAAAAAAAGACCTTAGAACCACTGCGTGCAAAGTAGATGTGCAGAGAGTGTGTTAACCTGCCAGGGCTCCCCAGCTCTCCACTTACTCCCAGGATCTGAGGGGTTATCTCAGCTCTACCCAGGGGCAGGGAGAAGATGGATCTCCTCCTGTCCAGGTCCCTGCTCAGCACCCGAGGACACCGAACAGCTGGACCAGAGAGCTCACGGCAGAAGCAGCAGCAGGCACCCAGGAAGGAGATGCTTCTCGCCTCCTCAGGGGGACAACCACCGAACTACGGTGCCCCCCAAACCCACCACGGCCCCACGCATCCCTATCCCCCAGCAAAATAAACCCCACAGCTCCCCCTGTGCTCTCCTTTCGGAGGCTGCCCAGAAAACCTCCCGAAATGCGGTTTTCTCCGGGAAGGGACATGGCCCCGCTCCTGCCCGCAGCCCCTTTCCCCGGCTGGCACCCCCCTCCCCGGTACCGCATTGCGGAGCTGCCCGCTGCCGTCGGGGCAGCTCTGCCGGCCCCCGATTCCTCCCGGGGCTCAGCAGGATTTGGAGGGCAGTAAGGGGAGCCGCAGGGATTCACCCGCCGTGCCCGGGCTGCCCGAGGGTCCTCCCCCCATCCCCGCTGGGCAGCGGCAGCGGGCGGAGACCCAAGGGGTTGTTGTCGCTTTTAAATGGGTGTAAATCGAGGTGATTTGGGTGATGGGGCGTGCAGCGTGGGCTCCGCACCTGTGGGCAGGGTGGAGTGAGCTTAATTCAAGACAGGGAGTAACCCCAGCCCTTATTTCGTTTATTTTCTTCCCCTCAACTGAGGTTTTTTCTCCCCTCCTTCACAAAACAAAAAACCTCGGGGTACATCTACAAACTCCTTCCGTTCCCAGAATCTGAGCACTACGGGGTAAAGCAAAGCTGGGAGGGGAACGGGTGTGTGTGAAAGCAGCCCCCCACACACACCTTCCCAAAACAGAATTGTCCTACCTCTTGCAAACACCTTAATCCCACCGTTGCTTCCCCTTCATTTCCAGAACCGACGCCCCCTGACGCAAGCAGGCATGGGGAGGATGAACCTGCCCTTGTCCCGCTCCTCTGAGCCCCCCACGAACCAGGCCAGCCTCATCGACTATGTTTTCTTTTATTGTTCGATATATTTATGTACCACATTATATGTTAAAGATAGATTTTTTTTTCTGATATACATTTTTCATCTTATTTACCACAACGACACCACACGTACATTGGAAACAGCTCCACGGATTTGGTAGATTGCACAGAATGAATTGTGTCATAGTTTTGTTCCTGTATCCTGACCGATGTCAAATCCAACAATATATTATTGATTAATTTTTTTTAAATTTTCATAATTTAGAAATGACAATTGTTAAAATGAAATGAAATAAAAGTCTCCGAGAAGCGGACTCCGGGTCTGTGATTTCAAACAGAGGCAAAACATTGTAATTGGTGGGAAGTGCCGTTCCTCGGCATAAATTTGGATGGAAGAATTAAGCAGTCCTGGCATCAATGTGACTACGGTGTAAACATTGCAGGTAACTGGCATCGCTGCTCATCAGCCGCTGCTTGGTCTTGTTGGGCTGGTTGTACAATCAAGTCTCACCTACATCCATCTCACAGTGTGTTTATCGAAGGTCCCTGCTCCCAGCACCCATGGCTGGTTCACTTCCGTTGGTGAGCCCAGTAGCCCAATCCCATGGGATTGGCACCTGTGTTTCAGCTCCTGAAACACTGAATTGCATATCTGTAAGGAGTGTGGAAAACAGACTGTTTCCCAACAGGTCATTTGTGGGGGGCCAAGCTTCAGGCAATGAGTGAGGAGACAGGGGTGGGGCACCGCATAATTTCCTTCCAAAAATTCTGAGTAACAAAAAAATATATTTGAATCTTAGCTTGTTTTAAAAGACAGCAGGGCAAGCGCTTTCATCTCTTCTTATTTCCTTTAATTTGCAGATTCTATGACGTAGAATTTGTTGGATGCATGTAACGAAAATAATGACTCTTTCCATTAAAGGGATGCAGAATTATTTGGCTATGTGGATGTTCGATACGATTTTCTTACTGCAACCGGCTCGGGCCCCTCCTTAGTCTTCAGCATTGGTTCTGAAGGCCTCTATGAGGCCTTCTAAAGAGTGGATGAACCCAGAGACACTGCAGATACCACCTATAACGAAAATGGCAACATCAAAGAAGACATGGTGCCACAAGAGCTTCCTCCACAAGAGTTTGAGGTGGAAAAGACTGGGGAGCAGGAAACAGAGCCCTGCACCTGTGAGGCTCCCAGTAAGACCCATCAAGAGGGCAAAATGTGGGACATAGATAGCCATGAGCAGGGTGAAAACTACCAGGGCACATCTGAGGGTGAGTCCCCAGGATTTGAGCCGCCCATCACCCCCGTAGCAGTTGGGGAAGAATGCCCTGTTTCCATCTTGGAAAAGGGACCGCTCCAGGACTTCCACAGCTGCAAAGAACGGCAAGGGGTACGAAAGCAAGGCTTTGGCCACCAAGAATATGTTGACTACTGCCCTAATGGTGGATGGCAAGTTGTCTGTAATGACCTCCTTGGTCTCATCAGCCCAGGTCAGATAGGCGACCAAGGCAAAGAGTCCCTTGAGGATGCAAGCTGCTATGTGAGTCCAGTTCATCATGCAATGAAACTCCTTGGGGTTCTGCATGTTCCCCTCCAAGGAAGGCAGAAAGATCTGAGAGGTGTAGCTGAAGACAATGATGCCAATGGAGATGGGAAATTTCTTCACATCAATGTAAAACTTGACTTTGTCCCAGGCCCAGTCGCGTGCCCTGGAGAGGCAGTAGGCAATCACCAAGATGTTGATCACAAAGTGGGCTAATGTGCAGAGCAAGCTGAACTTGGAGACTGCCTTGAGGTTCTTCAAGAACGCGCAAGGCAGGAGCACTGCAGTGGCAATGATGGACCATGACTTCTGGGAGACAGGCAGGTTAGGGAAGCTGTTGTACATCAGGTTCCCACTGACCACCACATAGAGGATGCAGGTCATGACCAGTTCAATGATCTGAGCCACGTTCACAACTCTGCCTCCAAGGGTGGGGAAGCGAGGTGCACAGCACGCGTTCGCTATGTCCACGTAGGAGTCTCTCACCCTGACTATCTCCCCATCCTCATTCTCTTCATAAAGACAGGCAATAAGGATTTTCCCAGTGTAGCAGCAAACCACTGCAGCGAAAATTATTAAAAAGAGTCCTAGGTATCCACCATGAAGGATGGCATAGGGCAGGCCCAGAACAAACATCCCCTAGAAAGAGACAAAATGGAAACCGTGTTGCTTGTCTTGCGGAGGGGACCAGGCAGGCGCCGGTACCCGGGCACACGCAGTCGCACAGTCGCAGTCACATGCACGCTGCTGTCTCGCTCGTGCACCATCACACCCACGCACTTGGGCACACAGTCACGCCATCATGGCCACACGCAATTATACCCCCCCCCTTCTCTCTGACGTGCCATCCCCCCAAAAATCACACCCACACACTCACGCACACCCGCATAATCTCACCACGGAGCCCCCAGAGCAAGCGAGCAGAGTGTCGGTGACCGAGCTTTGCCCCGAACTCTACCCTCTCCATCCCCAGCCCGTCTCAGTGCACCAAGACCCTCAGAGCGGGGCGCCCCGGGGAGGCTGGCCCGGGCCCACCTCGGCACAGCCCCACCGCCGACCCGAGCACCCCCCGGGATCTGCCCTCGTCCCCCGGCCCATGCACTGGGGCAGCCCGATGGGGAGCTCCCCAGCCCGGGGCATGTGCAGTGGGAGAGGGCTGGGGTCGTGGCCCCCCTCCCTGGCTCTGTGCCGTGCTCCGGGGGCAGGAGACACAAGAGAGATCCGGGTTTGCATTTTCTTCCTTTCCTTTTTTTAACCTTTTTCTCCCCTCCCCTTTTTTCCCTATTTTCCCTCTATCCTTACTCTATTTTCTTTCCCTCCCCCTTTTTTTCCCCCATCTTTCTCTTCTTGCTCCCCGCTGCCCCCTTAGTTTTTTTCTTTTTCTTTTCCTTTCTCCCCGAAGTGGCTTTGCCATCACGCCGGGGCTGGGGGCGAGCGGGGCCGGGCGCGGAGCGGGGAGCGCTCCCCGGTGCCCGGCGGTGGCGTCGCGGTGGCGCCCGTACCTGGATGGCGTTGGTGACGTTCCAGCCCGCCTCCCAGGCTGTGATCTTGGGCTTGCCCTGCCCGGAGAGCTCCGAGCACACACCCGCCTCCTTGGAAGCGGAGGGCGGCAGGGGCCCGGTGCCGTCCCGCTGGTAGTGGATGTCCCCTTCCAGGGGCTCGGCCCCCTCCTCGCCACCCTCGGACTTGAGGATGTCCATCTGCAGCCCCTGCCGATGCTCCATGTCCAGGTCGTCGCAGTGGGCGAACCCCACCGCCTCCTCGTCGGTGGCCGCCTGGAAGCCCATCCTGGCGAACATGCCGCTCATCTTCGCCTGGGACTTGTTGGACACCGAGGTGGCCACGTTGGAAAGCTTGTTGCGGAGGAGGGTGGCCATGGCGGCTGGCCGGCCGGCCCCGCGGCTCGGGGACCCTTGGAGACGGAGAAACCCGACGGGGCGGGGGAGCGGCGGGGCGGCTGCCGGGACCTCAGCGCTGGGCGAGGGGCGGCTGCGGGGGGCTGGGGGGGCTGCTCCGAGCCGCTACCTCCGAGTCCCAGCGCAGTGCGGGCGGCTCCTCGCCGGGGTGCCCTGGGGCATGACACCGCTGCGGGGAGGTGCGGGCCCGCAAGCCCCGCCGCCCGCTCCGCGCCAGCGCCCGCGGCGGGGTGGGGGCGAGTCGGGGCTGTCAGCAGCCGGCGGCTCTCACCGAACGGGCAGCGCAAGCCCCTGGCACAGCTCGGCGCGTCTCCATCGCAGTGCGCCCACCTCGCGGAGAGAGGAGAGGGAGAGGGGAGAGAATTGCTGCATTTCTGGGGGAGGTACCAGCCTCCCCGGCCAAGCCCAGCCTTCCCCCCACTCTCCCCCCCCCCCCCGCCCCTCCCACGCCCGCCGGGCCCCGCCGGCAGCACCGCAGCGCGGACCCCCCCGGCCCCAAGCCCGGCTCCGCAGCCCCTTCCCCGCGGCGAAACAAAAGAGCCCCGCCGAAGAGGCGGACAAACGGCTCTCGGCAGCTTCTTAACGGGATTTCCCTCCTCGCGCTCCCTCCTGTTTCTTTTTCGTCCCCCCAAAACCGTGCGGGCTCTTCCGGGGGCAGCGCATCCCGCCGCAGCCGCGGAGCTCAGCGGTGTGTGCAAATCCGCGCACCGGGAGCGAGGGCTTAGACGTCTGTAACGACTCCTCTGACCTGGGTGCTCCGAAAACGGAGGGAAACGAATTCTCGGTGCCGGTCGGGGCTCACCGCCGGGCAGCAGCCCCGCGGAACCGCCCCGGCACCGCCCGGCAGCGGCGGGATCCCGGCCCCGCGGGGATGCTCGGCTGCGGGCTTCTCCTCTCGGTCCCCACCACCGAATGTAGAGATTCTCTTTTCTTTAAAACAAATACCTCTATTTTCGTTTTAGTTCCAAAATCTTATGCTTATTTATCATTAAAAACCCTGACGATATTGATTTAAATTGTTTCCGAGGAGAGCAAACAGCGGCAACGAGAAGTCCCTATCCTGCGCTGTGGCAGAGACAAGGGCAGGGTGAGCAGGGGAGCGTTGTCATCTTGGGGCGGTGTATGTGAGAACACGTCCCCTCTGCTGCGGGGACATCGTTTGAATCGTTGGTTATATTAAAAAAAAAAAATTAAAAATCCTTGAAAGGGAGTTAGGAATCTGTGTTTCGTTTGCTGCTTTAGAAGGTAAAAAAAAATAGGTTTGGGGTTGGTTTTTTTTGCTATAGATGAGCTGAAGAGCCAGCGCTGAATTATTTCCTAATATCGTTGAGGGAGCGCTGGGGCTACGGCTGCAGGTGGGATGCGGCACGGAGCAGAGATGGGGAAACACCCCCCCCCACCACACCCTTTTTTTTTTCCCTGCCAGAATCCAAAAGAAAATTGAGTGCTAATGGGCTGAAATGCATTTAACATACATAAATACCCCCAGTGAGGGCTTTACCCCTAAGGGGGTCTCTCTGCCGCTGCTCCTGGCTCGACAGGAGGGGCTGTGGCAAACGGCCCCCCCAAAGTGGGGCTTTTTGATATAGCGACCACTTCTCTGCGAGGGGAGAAAGGCGGCTGAGCGAGTAGCATCCTTCCTTGGCTTTGCGGAGGAATTAATACATGTCAGTGCACAAATAGGTCGAGGAAGCCAAGGCGGGCAGCTTTCGCCCCGGGTTTAGCAGCGTCCTGCCCGCCCCGGGGCCGCGGCCACGTCCCGGGGGCTGGGATTTAACCGGGGAAAACGAAAATCCACAGGAGGAGGACGCAGGGGGTCCGGGCCCGTCACCTCGGCTGCCGCAGCCGCCGTCTCGCCTCTTTACAGTCCTGGAGAACGACTGCTGCGATCAACACCTCGGGGGGTTAATTCAACGAGGTTTTTTTTTTTTTTTCTTTTTTTCTTTTCTTTCTTTTTTTTTTTTTTTTTTGTTTTGTTAAATTTAGCCTAAGACGAATTCATTGTGAAAGAAGACGTGAAGGACACCTATTTCTGGAGGCTGCAGGGGGCATCAGGGAGGAAGGAACGAAAATTCACCCAAAACGCTGTCTGGTGCGTGAATATTTCCTAAAACCGCCCTGACACATCCCCTCCCCTGCCCGGCACCCCCAGACCCCTGCCGCGGCTGGGAGCCGCAGCCCCCCCTCCCTGCCAGCACCCCTCGATGTCGAGAAGGGAAGGGGAGTCCACTGGTGTCATGGCAAGGGTGGAGGAGATGGGGTTTGGGCTGCTCTCTGAGCATCCAGCGTGCTAGGGATGTGCTGGGCTCGGGATGAAACCTCTTAGGGAAAAAGATAATTAAATCAAGCAAAAAAACCCTCTATTTTTAGAAACAAACGAACAAGCAAAAAAGCCCCAACAAAACTAAATTAAACAAAAAAAAAAACCCCCACAATATAATGAGCCTGAAAATAAGACCTGGGTAGGGGCTCCTGCGTGGGCCGCGGGACCCCCCCAGCCCCGCCCGCGGACTCGGGCCCCTTCTCCGGGCGTGGATGCCCTGGGAGGGGAGGGACCTTTTCCCACGACTGGATGCGTCAATGCCCCCTCCTAGCCCAAGGGACCCCTCACCCTAATCCCCCCGGCAAAGCCCCGGCTGCCTGCCCAGCCGCGGTGGACACCGAAGCCAAGATTAAACTGGGGGGTGCAGGAGATGCGAGGGATGCGCGGGGACACCGGACTGGGGGAGGGATGCAGGGGATGCTGAGGAGTTGAGGGGCTGCAGGGGGTCCGAGGAATGCAGGAACTGGGGAACGAGGGGTGCCGGGGGTGTCTCTGTGCCCACCCGGTAACCCCACGGCCGAGTCCGCCCGCACCGCCCCCTCGTCGCTGGTGGGAGCACCTCGGAGCCGCCCCCCGCAGCACCCTGCCTTGCTGCCGGGCTAGAAACACCCTCCCGGGGATCCCTCTGCCCCCGGACAGCAGCTGGCTCCTGCTCCGTTTTCAGAGGAATGAGAAAAAAGTCTTTCTGCGGCAGCAGCTGGGGAAAAAAAAAAAAAGACCCGCTGAATTTCTACCGGCGACTCAAAGCGGGGATAAAGCACAGAGAAAAGGGGGAGCGGGGAGGGTTTGGAGAGGATAGAGGAAAGAGGCAGAGGAAGAGAGAACAGTGAAGACCGGAGAGCTGGAGAGGAGGGTCGGGCATTTACCTCTGCCGCTCTCCCCATCGCCGCCCGCAGCGCGCCGCGCCGCCGGCAGCCGGGCTGAGGGTTGCCGAGAGGAAGGGATGGAGGGAGGCAGCGACACTCCTAGGCTCCCGCTAACTCCTAATTAACCCAGGCAGGATAACCGTGCCAAACCCCAGCCAAAGGTTAGCGGCTCTCGAGGGGGTGTTTGAGAAGCTGTAAGGAGAGGAGGGAGCCGGCGAACGAGCCGTAGCCCTCCCCTCTGCCCCGACCGGCGCTGGGGGCTTCTGGCGCTGCCGGATTTCTCTGTAGCCGCTCTCCCGGGGCGGGCTGAGGGTCTCGTCCCTCCCCAGGCAGCCCTGGCAGGGCAATAGCTCGCCCAGGGCTCCCCCATCCTCTCCAGGCAGCAGCAGATCAAGCCAGGGGAGTGACTCTGCCTTATCTCTGCAGGGCAGGCTCGGGGGGGTTGTGGCTGGGTCTTCGGATTAATAAACAGAAGGAAAAGAGCTATTCATGCTCAAAAATCATTTAAGGAAAGCAGGAGAGGGCAACTCTGGGTGGGTTGCCTTTCTACAGCCCCCACAGACAGCCCCTCTCTGGGCTGCTGGGTGGCAGAGCGCAGTGGCAGCCACATGAAGGTGCAATTATCTGGGAGCAGGATGAGCATCATTCCTGGTTCGCAGGCTCTCAGACCCCAAAGAATTCGATTCTCAGGTGCTTCTTTGGGCTGTGAACTGCCTCAAACCCACTGCCCTGCAAATCATGTCTGTACACAAAAGGAGCCTTCTAATTCCTGCGTGCTCAGCTTCATCCTCCTCTGTAATATTCACGAAAAGTGTGGGCGTTCGAAGGCAGGCACATATCCCCCTGATTCTTGCGCAGTCTCCTTGCTTATGCCACAACATTTCCCCACACCCCTAAAACATGCTGCCAGGCATTGTCAGCAGAGCTGCCAGCTGCAGAGACCAGGCTGGGGAGGCATCTTCTGCCTAACCGCCCAAGAAGCTTTCCTGGTCGCGTCTGCCCAAGGACAAGCCTGCCCCAGAGCAGACCTAATGCAGGTCAGCCCAAAGACTCACTCTTGGAGAAGCAGCCACCCCTCCCCAATACATACGTGGGTACCTAGAGATGTGGTCGCAGGAGTCAGAAGTGGTCCACTGTGCTCCAGCCGTTGCTAAAAGCACCTCGTGTCTTTATTGCCCAGGCCGTTGCCATCCCCACAGCATCAAGGGTGAACAAGCTCATCCTCCTCGCTCAACCACGAGTGGCTGTACAGCAGCAAGCTTCATCCCAGCTCTGCCTCTTCATCTCCCCTCCGGCACTGTGCAGGGGACCGCTGACAGGATAATAAAGAGTTGCACAATATACTATAAAAAGGCAATTAGATAAACTGATGGACTGGGACCAGCTCCCATGACCTAGTTAATAGCTCTCGGAATTTCGGGAGGGTAGGAAGGAAAAGGCACTAGTGTCAGTACGTGGTGCAGGGCAAGGGGTTTTGGAGGGGAGGAAGGGCTGCAGTCTGCAGCATAATGCTCTAGAAAGACCCAGAGAAAGCAGCCCCAGCAGACTGTAGCAAACATCCCTGCCTTTGGCTTCCACCTTCTCCTTCCTGCCCGTGTTTAGAGCCTCCTGCCAGCAGTGAGGGTATAAGGTGAAAATGCTGGATATAGAATCACACAAGCTGCTGTTTGGTTTGTGCTCTGGCTGTTGAAGCTGAATCCATGCGCTGTGTGGTGTTCGAGACAAAGATAGGTGTAGCCAGAGTGCCAGATACTTTGCGGTAAGATAATGATAACAGAGTAAAATCCAAAAGCAAAGTCTCCGGAAGAAAGCCCGCAATGGATGTCCACTCTTTATTTATTTCTTTTTTACTGAACACAAAATGGCTGCCTAAATTATAGAGACATAAAACAAAGACAGAGCATATAAAAGACGGAAAATGTCTTCGTTTTAGATTAACATGTTTTACAGTATGAAAAATCACCTGGAGGATATATAAAAACTAAGTAAAGGCTTCTTGATTTAGCCTCAATATTTGCAAAATACACAACACCTGATCTATGATTTTGGAGACAGTTTGTACACGAATTCCTTTGATTTTCATTTCCCCAAAGGGAAGAGCCCTGATAAACCATTATCACCCATAAACTAAAAATTCATTTTCAATTTGACCACGACATGATCTCAAAGACACTTCCAATGCGTTGGAATTAAATGTAACTCATAGTTTGTCTTTATTGGCGACATAAAAATTAAGTGCTAGCCATTGGTTACTTGCAATGCCAAATTCCCAGCTCACTACACAAGTAGTATTGTTCCCAAGAGCTTAAGCAGCATTTTCATTGACTTAATATGTAAAGCTTCATCTCTGTCAAATTAAATATTCATCTATGTACGTGCTCTCATATTTCATAGGAAATGATTATGGAGTAGGAGAGAACATACTTCATTGATGCCAAGCTTTTTAACGTCAACTTTCAAATAAAAAGCTATTCTGCTACAGCTGTAGAGTCTAAGTGCTGGGTTTCAAAACCAGATTATTGTGCTCACAGTCCTAGATTGGCTGTTTTCCTCCGGCATAAGGTTATTTGGGGGATTTGCTTTTTTTCTTTCTTTCTTTTTCATTGTGATTGTAAACAAAATTGGGGTCAACTTGCGATGAAAGCTCAAGTTGCAGAGAACGGAGCATTACCTACAGCTATAGGCTAACGTGGGGTGACCACGCAGGCAGCGTCCACCCCTGTCTCACCCAGCCCAGCATATTCCTGAGCGGAGCAGGGATGAGGATTCTGCCTGGGAGGACATGCATCCAGCTGCTCGGCTTGGTCAGGGAGCAAGCGCTTACGATGTCCCTTGCTTGCTCTGCTGACCCTGGCCCTGCTCCCTGCCATCAGCTCAGCTCCTCACACAGCGGCCTCCAGACCCAGCAACCGCTGCCTGGATCCCACCTGCCTGCTCTTCGTCCCATACCTGGCTGGGAAATCATGCTTCAAAGCATGAAATAAAAGCTGCTGTAATGAACGATGACTGATCTGTCCGGGAAATTTCTCCCTAAGTAGCCTGTGGTCAGATGATGCTCCAGTGCTGGGGAGTTTTTATATAATCTATTTTTTTTTCTTCTTTTCTCTTTTTAAAAAATATTATTTTAAAATTAATTTTATTTGCTCTGTGCGGGCTGTGAGAAAGGGCCTGTCTGAGCAGAGGGACAGCTCTGGCAGCCAGCTCGCCTTTGGGGTGTTTCTTGTCAGGAGGGCTCAACCTCAGCCAGCTCCATCCCCCATCTGCCCGTTTTCCTTCTCCATTTTGTGTCCGTTTCTGATAAAGCCAAGTTGATGACACAGTTAATCGCATCTCTTGCAAACATCTCCCATCCCCCTCCAAAAGCAGCACATAGAGAAAACCTGGCTGATGATTTGCGATATTCCTGGTGATTCAGCTGAGGCTAACACGGGAAGGCAGCAGGCACAGGCTTGTGTGTCTTCCTTTAATAGGACCTTGCTCAGCATTTTGGAGGGACACAAACAGGGTACACCCAAGATGGATGCTACCAGCAAAGTTGCAGTCAGGTCTCTGAACCTGGCCCCCACATCTCTTTTTGGAGCCTCATGCGTGGAGGCGGCTATTTCCAGAGGCAGGATTTGGATGTGCAGCCTCTGCCTGCTGGTACCATCAATTACTTCATTGGGGTTTTTTTTGGCAGAGGCCAAAAATAAAAGCCATGTAACGGATACAGTCAAAACCTCAGCCGAGAAAAAAACCATGGGATGCTAGTGCTGTGCCATAAGGAAAACCAAAGGGGAAATGGTGGTGTTGTTGCTTGATCCAAAAGGAAAGACAGTTCAGCTCATAGCAACACTTCCAGAGCCGCTGTGTCTGTTGCTGGAGAGGCTGGGACAGAAATCCTCACCCATGCTGGTGTTGGCGAGTCCTCTGCATGTCCTGTGCTGGCTACCCAGATACTGGTGCTTGGGGGCGAGGACTGGACTCAGCTGCGCTCAACTCAGCTTCCTTTGCTCTGCAGTGCAGGCAGGGTCCTGCTTTTTAAAAAATAAAGAAAGAAAAAAAGAAAAAGCCTTTTTTTGCAGAAAGGCTGCACACACGTTCTCTTTCATCCCACTCGTACCAGTGTGAGCACCATGATGCACAGTGCTGGGAAAACAAGCTGCAGCCACAGAGGGTGAGCGTTGGGCTCTCTGCAGCCAGCAGGGAACTCAGCATCATGCAGGTGCTTCTGGGATTAGTGGTGTAACCTGGGCTAAATGCAAGGAAATACAGGTACCCATGTCTAAAGCAAGTAATAGAGAACCTGCTTATTTCTGACACTGCTCAAAGAGATGAGCTAATGTCAGTGTCTCAATTCGCTGTAGCATCCTGCCTCTGCCCAGTGCCTAATCCTCCATGCCACAGAGCAGCCGATCACCTCGCTGCCGACAGCTCCTCCGTGCAGACTTTGGATCTGGCCATGGGGACAGCACGTATTAATTACGGTCTAAATGTAGCATTTCTACATAGTTTATCAAATACCCTGACCTGGAAAGCTTTTCTGTCAGCACTCAGGTTAGGAAAACTGGGATGGGGTAATATTATTGTCCTCGTGAGCAGTGCTGTGGGAGCAGCTCCCTGACCAGGGGCACCAAAGGAGTCCAGCCTGCTCCGCAGGGGCTCAGCATCAAATCCCTCGGCAGAAGACTAGATCACTGCAGAGAGGCTTTTATTTTTTCATCTAGTGTAAAGTACAGAAAGAAAACAGGTGTGGGCCAGGACTGAAATTATCCTTTGCCTGGAGACCATAAGAAGGGCACAGACCATGAACTGGAAATAGCTGTAGCAGAGGATGTATTTTCTGTGATGCAGCAGCATCCACTTCAACTGTGCAGCTCGCCTTGACCCACAGCAAATATTTCAGCAAAACAGAAATTTCACCTATTACCACTGTTGAAAACCCCACAGGAGCTTTGTTGTCAGGCTTCCCAGTAGGCTGCTCAGCACTGGGGAGAGGCTGAAATGGGCACAGGAGGACGCAAGGGGCAGCAGCATGGTGTGGGCAGGGTGGTCCTCGCCCAGGGGTCTGCTCAGCTGCTGCCAGGAGCCCAAGGATGACTGGTTAGTGGATGATACAGGGACAACTTCTATGCCCTTCTATGAACTGAGTTTAAGCCTTTGAATTAAGAAGGGAAGGCAAATGGGATTTTAAAAACACCAAACTTTAAAATAGTGGGGTTTGGCACCCTCATTCTCATTAAAAAATGTCCTCTCTCTCTATATATAAATATATATATATATACCCTATATATATATAAATATGCACATATATGTACTCATCACAACACATACCTCCTTGCACCTGCAAAATTGGGCAAAACCTCTTACTATTGAGGAAGCTGAGACCAAGAACTCACACCCAGGAGATGCTGAAGCCCAGCTCCCCGGCCCCTGGCTGTGCTTGCTCTGCCCAGTGATGTTTTTACGGGTATCACCCCAGTGGTATCCAAGCTTTTCACAGGGACGGCTGCATCGTGCTCCCAGTGCTGCTGTGTGGGCGGGAGGAACTGTTATTCTGCCTTTCAGACACAATAAATGGAGGCATGAAGAGACAGGTACACTGGTACATACGCATCTAACTCCCACGTTACCCCCTGCAGAAAGCTGTGGTTAAGCACTTCATTACATATCTACATTTTGACCTAATTTACTAGTACAAGCAGAATTTTTTTTCCCCTAATGCCAGACATCACACTAGTAATGTCTGAGTCCCAAGCCTATGCCTTTGTCACAGGAGCATCCACTTTTTGCTTTCTGCATTGGTTCTGATTCCTTTTCAAATGCCCTGCTCATCCAGTCTGAAAAACCTTCTTTAAAAAAAAAAAAAGAGGTTTGGTCTGGGGTTTTTTACATTTTCTTTTTCTTGCACTGACTCTATTTTAGCCTTAAAAACCCATCACAGCAACCAGTGATCACACAGTACCCCTAAGTTCTTTCTGTGCACTTAAGCATCGTTTCTGCTCGCTCCCTCCATCCTTGCTAGTGAGAAGAGGCTGGCAGCACAGGGCAACTGCCTGAGGTTCTGAGATGCTTCTGGTGCCAGTGAGGCCACTGCCACCCCTCCACTGAGCGCACCAGGAGCCCAGCCCAGTGTGGTGCATCTGTCCAGAACACATCATAGGTTTTGGAGGAGGCTTTGCCCACCTGTGCTGCTGCTCTTCCATCCTACCCCACACTGGAAGCTTGAATGCTGGGGAAGCTTGCTGTGATGATTTGCTGCCTCCCCACTGCTTCCTTCCTGGGGTAGCTCCTGATGGAAAAAGGGGGCACACTGTTTTGTGAAGCACACTGTTGTGTCCCGTGAAAGAGCCACAGTGAGCCTGGCTCAAGAGCTTTCCAAAACTGGTCAGGACCATGACCTTGCACATGTCCACATGGCTGGACAACCACTGGATGACCAGCTATGGCTGCCTGGCTTCTGAACATCAATAACTGCTCTGGGCAGCAGGCTCTCAGCCTCTCAATGACCATGGAGCCTGAAGGGTAAACAGGGCCCAGGGTCACTCTCAGACCACATTTTAGAGGGTCATAAGGTCCATCACCCCAAATTTATTTGAATGCTGTTAATGGACTGGTTTCTGTGGTTTCCTTGGCATGTTCCTGGAAGATGGAACAATTTCCCAGCCACTCTGAGTCTCCAGTTCTGCTGGTAACCCCAAAGAGAAGGACAGGTAGGAATTTACCGATGGCTCCATCTCTTCAGCATCTTTAATGATGTCTCCATCATAAAATATAATGAAGGTTATAGAGCCCAAAGTACTAAAGACCCAGAGCCACAAGTCCAAAAACCATAGTTCTGACTTACCAGTGTGTGCCACTTTATAACTTTTTATCCATTTGTAGCTCAGTTTCGACCCCTAAATGCATAGCAGAACAGTCACTTCACAGGGGAGTCTTAAGCATGCTCAAAGCCTTTAAATTTTGAAGAGAAAACTCAAAGTATTACTATTACTGAGTTTACTATTACTGTAAACTCAAAGTATTACTATTAAACGGAGACTTCTCATAAAAACCCTTTTGGCATCATAACACTATCTTCTTTTAATAGAAAAGTACTTCTTAAGCAATTTAGTTAAATTGATTTATGACAAAAATAAATTTGGAGAGTGTAAAACCTCAGGTAAAGAACAGCAGGGAAGGAAGCTCTGTGATTACCTCCCCCTGCACACATGTAAACTGTGGCTGTGACAAATTAATAATGAGACAAAGTTACTAATTCTCCATGGACCACGTCAGAAAACTGAGCAAAAGAGCTCTGCAAGCCTGGGAAAGGAGAGAGCTGTGAGGTCTGAGACAGGACTGTGATTCAGGAACCCTCTTCCAATGCTAAAACACCTAATCTTAGGATAACTTATTAATTAAACATGTTTTGGTGACTGCACTGGGTAAAAAGATCATCAGGACTTGTTCCTCAAGACTTGCAAGTGTCACTGAATTTACCAAGCTGAGCACAGCACCCGCTCCGTCTTTTCAGGAGAAGCCAGCACCCTTCTCACCTTGTCAGAGGTCTTTGGCTGGTAAAGCTGGAGGTTTTGCTTTGCCAAAAACTCCTTTACGTGGTACAAACCCCTGATGGGGAAGGGGCAACCCGGGGTCCCAGACTCTACCTGCTTGTGAAGGAAAGCAGAGATTAAACTTCTTGTTCCCATTTCAGTCACTGAAGCTTTGTCACTGCAGATAAATAATCTGAGAGCAGCTCAGCTCACAAACCAACTAATAATGGGACAGAGGTGCCTGGAGGTAAGGTTAAACTACAGGGTCTCACTTTCCATGACGTCTCTAGGTTTAACTTTCTACAAACCAGGATGGTCATCTGACACCAAATCTCCCTCTGATATCCCCTGTAACACCTCGCTGGCTGCCATCCCCAGAGCCCTCCATGGGGATGTCCTGCTCACCCCATGGCTCTGCCTGCCTCAACCACTAGCCATGCTGGAGGCTTGTGCACACCTCAGTTCACCCCCCTTCTTTGGCTGTCACTTCTTTCCTGCCTCAGGAGGTGATGTTTGTGATGTCCCCACTCCCAACCCCTGTGAGGTGACCTGAGTGATACTAGAGGGGCCAAAGACAACACTGCCTTGCTCTCATTAACAGGCAATTAATGAGGGGTCTGAAGCTGTCAGACCTGATAAACAGACATTAAAATATTCCTTACCTTCTTTCATTTTTCCAGTTTCACTCAGAATAGGGCTCTGCTCACTGAGTTCCAGCCTGGGAGGGCTGAAGGTGACCTTGTAGGTCCTCATATCACAGACAAGTTGCTAGAAGTAGCATCTTCTTTTACTCTGAGTCAAACCTATTACCTGTTCAGATCATCACCCATGGTTTCTTGCTTGTGTTTGTACCCATCAGTCAAATCTTTCTGAGGAAATTCAACCTTTATAATTACTTTCTCGTTAACCTTCACTGTAGAAAGCCACTTGAAAGAGCAGTAGAACCTTTGAAACCAGCTCTCAGAACAACTAAACAGCTGCTACATGGCATCTCTCTGGCATAATGTGAGAGGTTATGGCAGCCAAAAAGTGACCATTACTGAAAGAAACTTCTCAAAAAGCACAGTTCCAAAGCAGGAAGAGTTCAGGGCAGATAACCCTGTGTCCCCAGGAGTTCAGGTGATGCCCTGCAAGGAGAGAAGGGTGTCTGCAGAACTACCTCTAGGGCTGCAAGCAGGGAAATAAGTCAATAATTGTGTAATCAGTGGCATCTTACTTTTTTAAATGAACCTGTAGGACAAGGATTTCCCCCCAGCGCCCTCCCTTCCCTCTTTTCCCAGAGCTCATCTTTCACTCTGTCATGCAATTCCCAGCTGGCCAGCTGCAGTCTGCCTCGCTCCCTTTTCCATTACACACTCGGCTGAGCTGAGGACGAAAGAGGCCCTGGATTCCAGCAAGAAGGTAATTAATTGACTTTCTGCTCTCGTTGCTATGCGGCAAAGGTGGAAGCCACAGCAGCTACAGTTCATTTTTAATCCTGGAAGATTAGTCACAAATGGCATCATTACGGCAATGATCAGCTGTCCACTATAAAGCCTCGAGGAAGGGGTGCTCTCAGGACAAGAAGGGCTGGGATGAAGAGACCAGGAGCTGTGAGTAACGTACACCCCGTTAACCCATCAGCCAGGTGTTGGTATTCATAGCTCCTCTCTGGGGTAGTCTTTCTCCTTTTTTGTCTTAAACCTGGCCTAACCTCTAGGTGAGCAGTAGAGTCACCACTGCTTTGGTGGCTGGTGTCATTCCCCCAGCTGCATACTCCAGGTAGGAGTGAAAAAGTCACTTTTTGGAACTGTAGCTAAAATAAGGGGCTGATTCTGCACTGTGCCCAGCTCCAGTGAGTGCCTTTCCCCGGTGTGCTCTTGGAGGCATTAACATCACCAAGATCAGCTTCTTGAACAATAGGTTCCACCAAAATATGTTTTTAAAAAGTCATTTTAAAGCTCAAAATACTAGAAACTATTCTGCAGCAGAGACAGCAGGACCACACACTTGCAGAAAATTATACATATGCTGAAAATATTTGAATTTCAACTCTGAACCCACACTGGAAATGAATTCCTCTCTCCAGCAGCAATGAGTAACTGCAAAGACAAACCCATTTTGCTACTGGAAGAAATACTATTAGCAGGGGGATGGTACCATTCTATGCTCTATAAAGCTTATAGTAAGTCTGAGTAAGAGCAATTGTTTTGTTAATTGTGCAGAAGAGCTGCTGATTCTTCAAGAGTAATGTATTTGCCTGATGATTTTCAACTAAGCTGCTCTTCCCTATCTGCTATGTTGCTACTTAAGTACTTCCTCAGTAATTGTGTTCCAGATTTAGAGCAATTTGACAAGGAATTTCTGCCATGCTCAAGCCATACTAGTATCACACATCTGCCCAAAACAGTTCCTGACCTCCTTTCCCATGGCAAGGGTGGGCTGCTTCCAACAGCCCTTATTCTCAAAATCCAAGGAGGCTGTTTGGGTATATTCATCCAGACCAGGGCATCTCCCTGTGCTGGAATTTGGGGAATTCATCAGGGCTCCCCCAAGTAATCAGCTTTTCTCTCTCGCATTCCATGATTTCTCCCTCCAGCCCCGCAGGGTCCCGCGCTATTTGCCCAAAAAGGTCAGCAGCAGAGCAAATATTTGCCCTTCCTGTGTCTCATTCAGGGCTTTATAAGAATTAAAGTTTTATTTCATGATCTAAATCTGTATCTCTCCTCTTTTTCTTTTTTTTTCTAGGTCCTCGTTACTCTGGGACTGTTTCCTTTTATTTTCCATTAGTACTGACGCCGTTTTGCCAGTGCATGTGCATAAAACCTTGCCAGGCTCTAAATCTGCATCTTGGCACTAGCATAGAAAAGCTTTGTTTTAACCTAATATTTCTGATTATCAGGATCAGCCTAAGATTTGAGTCCTGTACCCAGCTTTTATGGTTGAAATAAAAGCAAACCTGCTTAAGCAGCAGCATTTACATTGATGCCCCATAGTGTGGGAGTACAAGCCAAGACAATGGTGACATTACAAAGAGTGAGAAGTGTCAGGTCAGATCGAAGAAGCCATACTCAGGAGAGATGGTTACTGTAAGTGGGTTACCACAGCAGAGTAAGTCCCCATGTGTCCTGTGAATCTCAGCAGTCAGCTGTGTAGATATCCCCAGCCTATTCCTGTTGTGCAGCAAAACTTGTTGGCTTCAAACATCACCACTGGAGACCTGATGGTTCAAAAGCACCTGCAGGTACCTTCACTCCATACAACTCTCCATAGGATGTTCCCAACATAAGGCCAGACCCCACATTCACATCAATAACCACAGAAGGGCTTTTTGTACTTGTGCACCTTGTCCTCAACCCTGGGCTCAGCCTCTTCTACTCACTGGTGTCCTGAGACAGACTCTCTCACAGAAGAGGGCTAATTTCTGGTCAGCCTCCATGGCACTCCATGAGGATCCTGCAGGGACTCATTTGAAATGCGCTGCGGAAGGATAGAGGGAAGGTTTACCAGCCATGCAGTGAAATCTGTCACTGGAAACAAGGCAGAGATCCTCTTCTTGGTTCTGGTTGGGGACATCACCAAGTTTACAAAGCCTGTGAAATTACAAGGCTCACTCCCCATGCCCAAGAGAGCCGACTCATTTCACTGAGGTGGCAGTTGCACTCCTACATGGACCTGAGCACGGAGATCACACATGGGGAGCTGTGGAGACGTCTCAGCTGCAACAACACCAGGAGAAAAAGCACATTGTCAAAGGTGTCAGTTTATAGCACACAGCTGGGTAGAGGCAGAGATTCATTTTCACCTTTCTGAAATTGTTGCAAAGCCTAAAAGTAATCTCTCACTCTTCTTTGAGTGTTGTGAACTGCCTTCTTCATCCCTATGTGGTGTTTACTCTGAAACATAATGAAGGTGCGCCCATGTTACTTGCAAACAGCTGGTTTTCTGTGATCCTCACAAACCATGTGGCTGTATAACCAGTGGTACAGCATCATGAAAGTGTGCAGACAGTAGCAACATCCCAGGAAGCTACTTTGAGAAGTTCCCAACCCCCTCGTTCCATCACCGTGTCCAAGGGATTTCTGCTTGCATCATCAATAGCGTTAATATGCTTACCTGCATAATAGCTGCGCTTCCCCCTTCTCCTCCCCAGCAGTCTGCTATCAGAAACTGGAATATAGCTCTGAGGTGCTCTCTAAAGCGATACCAAGGAAAATTCAAATCTAAAATGTGTTTTGCCATTTGAGCATTTAACACCTCATACAGATTCCATCAGCTTTCAATTTACACCCCACTGTTCATTTCCTGCGTTGAAGGGCATGTCATGAGCCATGCTTTGCATCCAGCTGCACAACCAGAGCACTTCCCTGTGCCCAGGATGAGACTGGGGAGCTGTGGTACTATGCCTCTAACATGTGATCTGCTTCAGGAAAAAAAAAAAAAAAGCCCGAGGTTGTAAAAAGGCATTTCTGGATGGGCACACACCCTTTGACAGAGCACTGCCTTGTGAAGGATGTTTATTCCTGAGCCGCAATAAAATGGATTGTCTTCTAAAATGTGGAGGTGACAAAAAGTACAGGTATGTCCTGTATGTAGACCTAATTGATTACATAGACAAGAGTACACTGTCTGGTTCTTCGTTCCCACAGAGTTACAGTATGGTGTGATTTGGTCAGATTCTCTCCAGGACACTGTTCTGTAGGTTACTGGGCAGATACTGGAGATACAGCCACTCATCAGCATCCATCCATACTTGCCCCGTTTCCCCTTTGCTCTGGCACTTCCATTGCTTTTTGGGGGTCACTAACAGAGGAGCGTCCAGCTCCAACCCATGCCTGTCAAAACATTTGAGCTGAGCAGATTCAGAGCAACGAGCCCAGAACATTTGGTAGTGCTGCTGATAACAACATGGGTATTGTTGTGATGGACGCCAAATGCTCAGCATACACAGACCAAGGGGCTGTGATGATGTAGATAGGAGGCCCAAAGCAGCGGAAGGCAATTGGGAGTGAATCTTTGCCTTATCTCCTTTGTTCAGCGTACATCAGCATTTCTGCCATTCCCCGATCTGGCAGGTCCCAGGAGGACACATCTGCCAGTGCTGCTCACCTGATAAGAGAAGCTCCAGCACGTACATTTGTACAGTTTCTTTCCTCACCTACTTTGCATGGCCACAGCTGTTATTTTGTGTTTCTTAGATGTGAGGAGATACAGAAGAAAGAACATGCAACTAACTCTAATTAAAATTCATATATTGGCTGATAGAGTCCCAGCATTCACAGTGGAGACCAGACCTGGAGGCCTGATATTTGCATGTCACACAGTAACATGCAAATTTTTGCTGAATGCAATGATGGGAAGCAATACGATAATAACCCCAGAAAGAACTGTCTGCACAAAAAGGCAGGGTGCCCATTTCCCTCCCTGTCCCTCCCTTCCCCATATTTTAATGGAAGAGATGAGATTTAGCATGGGCTTTTTGAGATGCTCCATACAGAGCAGCCCATCCCCATTTTCCCTGTCCTACTTGCAACGCCCCTTGGTCTGAACTGGAGCCTCTGGTTTCCTCCTGCAATTGTGTTATACTGTACAGAAAAAGCAGAACATTTTAAGGTACTGTAACTTCTTCTCCTGCACACTCCTATGGCCAAGATGATCTCCATCACCACTGGCTCAGATATAGAAGCCAAAAAAGCAAGCTAAGAAAAAGGTCAAATATTTCTAGCTATGGGTATATGGAAACCTTACCCTATACATCTATGTCCATGGGAATATTTACCTACTCACCCAGGGATATTTACTTGCCTAAGGCCATCAAAATACCCCCTGCTAAAGGGCATCTGCCCCATGTGGGGGAGCACTCTCAGCTAGTGTAGATTGTGACCGTACCCAGTGGAGATGTCCACCTTGTACCGGTTGGGGTCTGTGTTTCTAAGAGTTTTGCACTTAGCTACAGAATATCCAAGAAAAAAAGGCCTGCAATATCTCCTCAGCTGGAAAAGAGAGACTAGCAAAGAAGTTTCCATCAGCTCATTTAATGGCCAATGTCTGATTCACAAGTGTGGCTATTCTTGGGCTGAAGCACCCTAGTTAGCAAGCATCGTATGCGTTAAAGTCAACATCTGCAATGTCAGGCAACAGCCCTCAGCTTTTGTGCTTACTTTATAAGAGGAGCCCAGGGTGAAAACATGACGACGTTATGGAAAGTTAGAGGTCCAGGTCTCATTTAAACAAGAGCTGATGGCTGGCGGAATGCACACCATGTAACAGCGGGATATTTTCTGCCATTCAAAACTCTCCTCTTTGTTGGAAATAGACTAAAAGCAACTTCTGGACAGCAAATTAGGAAAGGAAAAGCTCTGGACAAATAAGATGTTCCCACTTACTCTGTTCACAGATAAGAAAGAGCCCATATTCACTCAAAAAAACCCATGGCACAACACCCTACACCTTTTTCTATGTCTCCACATACCTATTAAAGAAATGACAATGCTAAACCTTATCTTATTCACAGGTTTTGGGGACAGATCACTTGTTTGTTAAATATTTTCATCTCTACTTTTAAATCACTGTGCCCTCGGTATTTCTTCCCACGCACCCTACTCTGATCCCATTGCAAGAGGTGGGAAAATTTCTATTGCTTTTGGGGGAGGCGGATCAGGCCCATCGGGAATTTCAAACCTCATCTCTTTTCTGCATTTCAGGCTTGTGTGTTTAAGAATTGGCTTATTGTCTAGCCTGCTAATGTTTTCAATTATGTGAAGCCCAATTCAATATCTCTACCTGATTGGGAGGCAGCAGGAGTTGGCTTTTTGTGTTCTCTGACCTAGAGCTGACTCCATTTGCTGCCTATCTGACTAACTAGTGAAGCAGAAAATGCACACAATACAGCACAATTAACGACAGAGGCTGAAAAACACACCAGATCCCAGTGGAGAGGAAGAAATTAGGCTCTTGCACAGTGAAGGAGTTTGTTGATGATGTTTTTCTATTTATAACATTTTAAAGGGCAGGGGGGTAGAGCTATGCTCAGTGGAAAATCCTATTTATTTTTTTTTTCTAAAATTGGCTTAATTTTTTTTAAATTGAGGAAGATAATATTAGAATTCACAGCAGCTGTGTGGCGGTGCAGAGTGCCAAGACAGGGAGAGGGTTTCTCTGGCCTTTAACAATCTGTCCCTCTTGGCAATTATGGCGAAGTGCTTAAATCTACCTAAGAAGAAAAATTCTTCTTAAAAATAACTGTCAAGTGATATAACTTGCTCCTTTACTATACTACCATTAAAAAGGATTTTGTGGCAAAGATGTATATGAAAGACATCATCGTTTTACCCCTTACTTTTATTTGCCCATCCAAACCAAGCCAGCATTAGCCTTACAACTACTTTTGCCCTAAACACTGTGTTTGTTGTGCCGTATTGGAGGCAGGCACATGTTTATTGTTACACACCCTAGAGAGACAGCAAACCTGGTGCTGCACTTGTTCTGCTGAGTTACTCACGTGCGGCCCACCCTTGGCCAGATGCAAGAAGAAATGTAGGTGACAGCTACCTCTTGTCACCACCACTCCAGCTATGACTCGGACTGTAAATGCCTCTGTAGGGAAACACCAACATAGTGTTAGCAATCATCAAGTTCACTAACCGGAGGAGTCTTTTTAACCTCGTCTTTTTAACCACCTGGTCTTTAGCTGGAAATTGCTCTTGCATACAAAGTGCCTTCAGAAGCTATGAAAGAACCAGTATTAGCAGCAGAAACTCATTAAAGTGATGACAATAAAGTGAACAGGACCCAAGGTATCAAAATGAGGTGTCACAAGGGGATAGAGCAGATATATGGAGCTCTCTCAAGACATTGCCCTTGTAAATCAGGTATTTATACTGCTCTTCAGGTTGCTTTGTGAGGACCACATCCTACCTCTGCAGGTGTCAACGGGACACAGATAGTCCTTACTAATCTTTTTAAAATACTATCTGCCACATTTAAGTATTCAATCTACAGATTTTACTTAATTTTATCTCCCCACCCTGGAAAGCTGCCACATGCCCTGTCCACTCTCATGGCAAGGGTTTCCTTAGCAGGGTTGCTGCCATGCTCCACTGTCTTCACCCACCACCTGCAACACATTAGCACAGTACACATGACATTTAGAGGTGACACAGCTGGCACAGGAGGCTGTGGGTTGCAACGTGTAACAGCAGGATTGAGGTGAGGAAGCGGAAAACTTCCCCACAGCATCTTCATCAGTTATCCCAAAGGGCAACGATGTGTTGACCACATCTACAGCGTTTGGAGAATGGTTTCGGTTGGAAGGGACCTTAAAGATTGTCTAGTTCCAAACCCCCTGCCATGGGCAGGGACATGTCCCACTAGACCAGGTTGTTCAAGGCCCCATCCAACCTGATCTTGAACACATCCAGTGATGGAGCCTCCACACCTTTCCTAGGCAACTTGTTCCTGTTTCTCCCCATCCTCACAGTGAAGAACTTAATTCATGTTACTTTTTAAGATAGAAATGCTTTTAAAAAAACTACGCCATATCCTCTCTAAAGTTAGGGAAGCACACACAGACCACATCCACAGAACCTGGTGACTGTTGCAAAACAGAGTATGCAGGAGAACAAAAACATCAGAGTTGAACCGTTCCCTACAACCTTAATTTAGCATCCTTAAGCAGATCCAAAATCCAGCCTGCCAACCACCACACTTCTTCATGGGTTGTCGTGATGGTTCAGCCATCATCATTTTATGCTGCCATCAGTTGCCTGATCACACAGGCCAATGCTGAACTCAGCAACATCCCC
>JAVSBS010026818.1:197700-218146 GCA_033124195.1 Coracias cyanogaster | reverse complement strand
CCCCCACATATTAAGGACTTCTGCCTTATTAAAACAGTGAACAAAGAACTACAGCCCCCATGATGTCATGGTTCTGCTGGAAGTTGGAAGTCATAGAGGTGCGGCAAGGTATAAAAACTCAAAAGAAAACAAAAACTTTCTCTTTTTGCTGGGCTGTGCAGAGAGAGACATCGCTGCTGCCAGGCCCCCCCCCGGCCCGGGCCTCGAGGCCAGGGGAGGAAAGAGGGGGGGGGAAGCTGAACTGAAATTCAGTGTTTATTGCTAAAAATCTATTTGCTAACTATAACCTGCACTACCTACCTAATACTCTGTATTGGTTTTTTGTCACCTACAAACAGTACCAGCAAAGAATCTATGTAAGAATCTGTATGATCAGCGATGGTGACTAGTTACTGGGAGATAAAGAACCCTAAATACTGCTTAACTATATATGGTACAACTAGGGCAGCTGACTATTTCTTGAGTTCCTTACAAAATATGTAACTGTAATTGTGAGGTTGGCTTTTCAAAGACTTTCTTGCTGGCCTAGTTCTGCTCCTGCTGGAGACTACACTGAACTTCTTTTCCTAGCTGGTGGGGGCAAAGTTAGGCAGGCAATGATAGCTTCAGAAAATCCCACCCTACAATTAAAACCAAAAATAATTTTCTAGCAAATAGCTGTCTTTGGTTTCTTTTTTTAAAGCTAAACCACCCACTGGGAGTCTGATTCTGTAGTACTCTGGAGATTATTTGAGAGGCAGGGGGGGAAATTCAACCTAAAAATAACTTAGAGGAGCGCTTTTTCATAAGAGAACAAGTCTTACTAGTAGTGGATAAGAGAATTGGGGTTGTTCAGCCTGGAGAAAGAGGCTGAAGGGAGACATCCCTCTCTACAACTACAAGAAAGGAAGTTGTAGTGAGGTGGGTGTCAGTCTCTTTTTCTAAGTAGCAAGTGATAGGACAAGAGGAAAGGGCCTCAGGTTGTGCTAAGGGAGGTTTAGATTGGACATTGGGAAGAATTTCTTCTCTGAAAGTGTTGTCAAGCACTGGAATGGGCTGCCCAGGGAAGTGGTGGACTCACCATCCCTAGAGGTATTTAAAAGCCTTGTAGATGTGGCACTTAAGGACATGGTTTAGTGGTGAAGTTGGCAGTGCTGAGTTAATGGTTGGACTTGATTATCTTAAAGGTCTTTTTCCAATCTGAATGATTCTATGATTTTATGCCTCAAGAAAGACACAGTTGTAGGCCTGTCATTTCTGGACCTCCAGGGCAGAGAAATAAGTGTGAATGCTTTGGAAGGAGTGTGTGCCTGTAAGCATGTGCCTGTATGCTCTGGATGTATACACAGAAACTTTGTCAATTTTTGCCCTCCTTGGGATGAATTAGAAATGTCTCTTCAAGAACCTGGATTACTCTCTTATTCAGCATCCTTATTACTTTTTTTTTTTTTTAATATAAGTGATACCCAAAGTACTGCAATTCTTTAAGACTATTGTTAGCTAAGCTGCTGGAAATCTTTTAGTTAGTCTATAAAATAGTGAGACTGTTGATACAAGCAAGTGAATCGTTGGCAGAATTGAAAAAAAAAAAGCTGGATTTTCAAAAGAAATCTGACGTGCTGCTTTGTAAGTAGAGCAATAGACACAGAACCCTGTTGTGCTCATCACTTGACACCAGATGCAATCCCAGTCAGGTCTACTAAATTTAACCAGATCTGTGCTAACTTCATAGTGCATCTATGTGAGAGCAGAATATAACCTATGGTGTCCTACTGCTTGGTTTATTCAGTGGATTAACAAGGTTCAGCACTCAAGTTGTTGCTGAACTGTAACTCCCAGTATTGCATCTCCCATTTGCTGCACCCCTGGCTGCATCATCATTGGAGACTAATGAAAATGTCACTTGGGAATGATTCCCTGTGGGTAAAAGGCATCTAATTTTTCCTCCTAGGAGTCTGAGTGTGTCACCTGTTGTTTACTTTCAGTTTTCAGAGTCTATCTGGCAAAGGTGCAGAAAAGTTTTTCTCAAGTCTTTCTGAGTCGAAAGACTTGGGAATCCGGTCTTTTGGGTTTTCATGGAGAGTATCATTGATCTTGAAGTGCACATGCCTGGGGATGTCTGCAATGCTCTGCTGCTGTTCTGCTGTAAAAGCTGACCATATGATGTAAGGTAAATTGAAAGCCAGAAACATAGCTGGTCCTGCTTGAATTTTGTAGTTCTTCCACAAAGAGTTAATATTCTCCATTTTTTTTTAAAGTGTGATTTTTGCATTTATTTAACTTTGAGCTTTCAGTAACACCCATCAAGCCTGATTATATGAAGGGTTTGAAGTCAAATGCTACTCGGAGAGAAGGAAGCCTGTAGACATTGCTGCCTGCTTCATAAAGAAGCATATTAATCTCCCTCTGACAGGCCTTTGTAAACCTGTACAGTGGATAAATAATATTACAATTCTTCAAGCATGTAGAGAAGGGAAAGCTGGTTACTTCACTTGTGCTGTCAGCTATCATGGGCAACATGAAGTCTGTATTCCTACAGCTGCTGACAGTCTGTAGAAGTCATGAATTAAAATGTGCTTTTTTAGTCAAACTGTGCTGCCTAACCCCAGTATGCTGTTACCATGATATCCTATTTCTGGGTGGAATATAATAGATTTGATTGAATAATTCTGTTTTGAGTTTAATATTTCATCTTTCTGCCTGTGTTTTCAAGGCTATGAATAAATTCATGTGATCACTGAGACATTATCTTTTGATAAAAATCTATGGTAATTCCTGGATAAGAGATAAGAATTGATTCGTATTTTTCATCAAGTGTTAAATCTATACTTATGTGTATTCATCATTATGCAATAAATATTTCTGTTGGCATGTTACAAAAACTTATAATTGCACTCTAAGACTGTAATTTCAAGAAATGTTTCTTGTGGTACTCTATTGACTGATGCTATAAAAGGTAGATTATGAAAAGGATTCCATCTTTGCTTTCTGGAGGTCATAAATGGATACCACAATAATAGAAATTCTAATTCATATTTCTGTGTAATTATAGAAAACATAGGTGGTTATATATCCCCTGTAATTTTCTGTCTGTATTTCCTGCAAATGCTAGCTCTACCATTTTTCTATATATTTTCATTTTCTTAGATGAAGGAAAATGTCATTTCCCAGTAGACAGTCTTCTGTAAATAAAGTAAAAACAGAAATGTAAAATGTCAGCAACTGTTTTCTTTCAAAGCAAGCCATTTTGTTTGTGTGTTTGCATGCAGTGAGAAGGGAAAAGGAGTTGCTTTTTTTTTTTTTCCCCCTAGTATTGCCAATGATATTTCAAGCAGCATTTTTAATTTGCTCTTCTCCAGGGGCTGACTGGTATAAAATGGAGATAATGAATTATTAACAGTTTTTAACAGAGATGCTGCCAGTTCACAGTGTACCTGTAATCCATGGTCAGGTTCTGTCCTCCTTAAAGGAATAATACTTTGTTCTGTGAAATCAGTGGGATTTCAGCTGGGGTCAGGCGATCTTCAAGAAACAGCTGTAGTGGATTGAGATGGTATCACCCCTAAATTGTTAATCCTTTGCATCAGATGTTGAGCTGAAGAGAGTTGAGGCAGCAGAACAAATCGTCCAAGTGCTATTCAGCAGCTTTTGTGCAAAGTCAACTATCTTGTGTAATCAGGTCTCACTAGTTATCCACGTCAAACTATCTTGAGTCTGTGCTGAAGAACAGGAGGGATATTTATACAAGTGACTCCTCAATCGGCCATAGGAAGTGTGGTCCCTAGCTGAAGAAAAGATAGCAAAGACCTTATACAAGGAAAAGCTTTACACCTTGTAGAAACATGTAGCCATTGGAAATGCCAGCCTTCAGCTTTTATTGGTTTATTTTAATCATGGAGAAAAAAAAGTTGTGGCACTGAGATTTACCTATTCGGATCCAGATTAATTCCAAAACTGTATAGCTATCTTTTATTTACCTTCCTAACCTGTCATCTTAGTCTTCCCCTGTAGAGGACTGGCATTTTGAGGGTGTATTGGCTTCCATCTAGGATGTGAATAATCCTGTACTTGGTCTTCTCACTCACTGTAGAAGGACCATTTCATACACATAGATTTAAGTATTACCCTTGGTTGTCTACAATTAGGTGGGATGAATTTGGTTTTAACAGCTCAAACACAATCAAGTTACTGTGCTAACAAATTGCCTCTGACAAAGTCATGCAAGTTATCTTTAACAATCTCTCACTGTGTATTAAGTTGTAGTGCATTAATTTGCATGTATTATGGTCTGAGACTGTGCATGCTGATGATTGCCATAGGTCAGGTGATATTTCATTGCTGAATAAAAACTATAAACTATTAGATTTGGAATCAAATCCCAGGCTGAATGTGTGCCATGAAGAGTGTTGTTGTTATTGAGCTTCTTCAGTAGTGTATCTGTGTACTAAGAAACCAAGAATTACATTAATAGATGTGATCAAAGGTAGATAGAGGAGACTGGCTTAGTTTAATATGCTATCTCCAAGAGAAATTTGTTAGGGAAAAACATCAATATCTCACAACAAGGAGTGAAGGGGAAAGATTTAATGCTTCCTATACCCTCTTTTTTCCTTTTTTTGTTATTGTTTGTTTGGTTGGTTTTTGTTGGGTTTTGTGGTTGTTCAATATACCACTAGTCAGTTTTATTGAATGACCTTTGTTCTTCTGTCATGAGACAGAGAACTAAAGCTCCTCCTCAATATAACTATTTTTGATACATTAATTATGCATCTTCTTGTTTATTTCCCTTCTGGGATAAACACTATCAATGTTTTCAAATCCTACTTCAAAGGAAGAAGCTCTGTTTACAAAGAATTCCTAAAATTATGGCTGATCTTAAAAGTGTGTTCCAGACCCAAGCTCTTTGATGAATGTAACAAAGCATCATGGAAAAAGATGGAGTCAGAAAATAATGCCCTTTCTGTTTTTTGATCTGATGCTGCTACCTTTAGACTGAAGTTGGCTGGAGTTAGTCTAGCAACATCTTGTTATATTTTGGAGGATAGGGAAAGAGAGCATATTTCCTATAAAATCTGCAAGTTGTGTATTTTGCTTTTTGAATGGAGATATTGGACTTCCCAGTTCCTCAGCAGTGTGCTAGAAACAGATAACAAAGGGAAGCATAAACCAGGCAACCCAGTCACTGGAGGATCAAAGATTATTTGCATATTTATGAGAATAAATAAGGACAACATTTGGACTACTTCTTTTTGCTGTATCAGTTGCTTCTTCCAATTATAGCATCCCTTTTTATCTGTCTTCATCTTTTTCTTAATTAATGCTGGTGAAGCCATCCTCATCCATGCTATCTAGACATCTTTTTTCATACTTAAACATTGTAATTTTAAAAAAATTATATTTTCTAATGATTACAGCATACTCTGTATGTATCAATACTCCTAATGATGTTTGCCTTAGGCTATTTTTTTAGTATATTGAGCACCTGGGAGGTAGGTATGAATTGAAGAACTGGAGATAGAATCCAAGTCATCTATGTAACGAGCAGTGAGAGTTATGTGGCCTTGAACGTGGGTGAGCAGGTATGTAGATATAGATATACCAGGAAATTGAACAGAGCAGTGGCTCCTCTGTAAAAACGTCAGGAATGTTTCACATCTCAAAACTTAAATGTTTCAATTAGAAGTCTCTTATGCCAATTGTGGTCTTTTAGTTAAGTGTTTGGTTTGGTTTTTTGCTTGAGCACTGGCACTCAATTTATTATTGCAGATGAGAAAGCATTAAAGAGCATTAGAATGCATGTCAGGATGTTTTTCAAATTACAAGATTTGTTAGTTGCAGAGGTACAATGATATTCTGAAAGGACCAAGGCATTAGTGTAATTTTAAATTGGGTTTTACAGGTTAATATATTTCTTGCATAATGATAGATGGCTTGTTTTACAATACAAAAAAAATCATTGGAATTAATTATGGAGCATAAAATTAAGCATAAACTTGCTGAGTCCTTGCAGAATTGTGCCTAACAATTAATATATCCAGGAAAACTATTAGACTTAAGTACATCTCAGAACATGGCTTTCTATTTGGGAGATAGATCTGAGCTGTCTGACTACTTGATGAAACCCATTTTATATAAAAATTGAAACAGCTAGTTTGATAGGGGCAGTTGTTTCCATATATCAGTGCTCATTTAAAAAATTACTTCTGATTGTAAAATTCTGTGTAATGAAGTCTTAGTCAAAACCTGATGACTGCTATGAAAAGATAGGTCAGAAAGAGGCAACTCATGACCAGCCCAGGGGCAAGTCAGAAGTTGTTGGTACATCTGCCTATATGCTGCTTTTTATTATTTGTCAAGGAGTTAAAGATGCTACAAAGATAGTATCTTTTGAAACTAGTGTCTGTGCTGCTAGACCGTGTTTGCATGCAGCAGCAACTGCACATGCTTTATTTGAGGGCTCTTTACATAGAAAAGAAGAGAGCAAAGAAGGACTTAGTTTTTACTGTGTCTTAGAGTGTACATTCCCACCATAATCTGCAATGGATTGCTGGTGCCACTGTAGAATAACAGTACAGGTTGCTTGAATTTTGTATATCAGGAAAATTCTGGTAAAATGGGTGCAAATTAGACAGTGTTCAAACTTGTGTTGATCTTACACTTCCTTGCTGATTGATATTATAGGGAACCACCTGTTTTATTCAGTACACATAGTTGTACAGTTAAGTTAATCCATAGTCATTATGCAGCTGTGCCTTATTTGGGAAAGAAGCAGTCTGCTTCCATATTGGTTCATGTATTTGGACCAAGGACTTAGGATCACGTAGCTGATGTCTGGCTATTTAAATATATTGAAGGATCAGTGTTCCATTTCTGCCATCTCAACTTATGAACAATAATTACTATGAAGATCCCAAGGATAACACTACAGCTTCTCATGGGTGGTATCTTCTTTTAGTGTTAGAGAAAACATTACAACTTCAAATGTTTCCCAAGATAGTCTGAGATTTTGAACAGTTCTGCAATTACTCAGTTACTTAATGATTTAAAAGGTACTGAAGCTGTATGGAAATGCTCAAGAAATTAAGTAATATTTGTAGTAGGGGACTTCAGAATAGTTTTTGTTCTATAATAAAGTATAACATATTTGATATACTTTAGTATGATAATTATCTAAGAATGTAATTCTTAGGTTTTTGTGGGTTTTGGTTGGTTTGTTGATTATTTTTTTCATTCTTTCTTCATTTATAAGACTTCTGCACTGTTAACAGCAGCTACAAGAATTGAAACTTTGGTAATAACTTTTTGGATTCTCATACAGGGAGAAAATAGAGAACTTCTCTAAAAGAAAAAAAAAAAAAAAGAAAGTCAACAAGAAATTAGTTCAGTTTGTTGCGCTTTCCTGAATGGCTGGACAACTTTAAAGTGACTGAATCAGTTTCTCTCTTAGGAGAGGCCAGATAAAGAGAGACTAGATCACAATTAGTACAATTTGAGTAGCAAAAGCCTAAACCCAGGCTTTAAAGTGGATGTTATTTGCCAACTCCACAACAGTTGCTGTTGTGTGACTCTACTCATGTATCTCCTGTTTATATGAAGTATTGATTTCTTTGTCAAAACTCTCTGTAAGAAGAGCAAATATACTTAAATCTTACTGATAACATTTGGCAACTTGCCTTTCCTCTTTCTATGCTTTTTGCAATTCCTTTTTGCTTGCATTGTCCTATACCTTTGATGACCAAGCTGATGCACTTGAAGGCACTTCTGCTGCTGCACTTGGTCACCAAGCTGTCCGTGATTGCTGTAGAAGTTATGTCTGTGAGTGCATTTGCTGAGCATGTTTTACTGTTTGTTCTATTCCAGAAGTAAATGCAGATGTAGTTCCCTGAAGTCATTGTTTGTCAGCAAGGGCTAATGGTAGGACCAACCTCTCAATGTCGAAACCAAGCCTTTTAACTACCTCTTTGCTGATGGCTGATGCAGATCTTTGAGTCAGGAGAGATCTGTGTCTGTTGTGAGAAGTATTTGACTGAAGGATGGCCTTTAGAACTAGAAACTTGAACAGGCAGTGGGCTTCCTGGTGCTTTCACGTATCTAAAGGTGTTACATTGCAGACCATAAATCTGACCGTTGACTGTACATCATATAAGTGCAGCTGGAAGAACTTCTGTCTGTCGTTAAACCGAACCATTCAACTCTTTCAGACAGCAGCACACATGAAACAGTTTCAGATCGTTCATCCACCTAGTTTTTGATATACTGCGAAAAGAAATGCCAGAATTTATGCACTTGGTCACACTGCTGACAGATTCCTCAGGATGCTTGGGAGAAATTTGACAGCTCCAATTTAAGCTTACTAATGTGATAAAGTGTTTTTTAAAGGGAATAAACATTTTATATGTGGAGCTGCAATCTCGCCAGGGAAAATGTTCAGCTTTACAAAAAGATAAAGCAAACTCCCCTCTATAAAATAAAATGGCTTTACAGTAATATTGTTAGAGAAATTTATATAGTTAAATCTGCTGGAGAAACTAAAGGATTCAATAGGCTGTTGGATTTTCGGGGCAAAATCCTGGAAGTCCAGAAATATTATAAGACAAGAAAGGTTAAATAGTGTGATTACAAACTAAAACAAAACACCTTCTAGTTTTTCATTTTTTTTTTCCTAAATTAAACATGAAATATTGGCTTAAATATGATTATATATGGAAATAACTTCACAAAGGTAAAATTAAATTGGGTTTTGTTTTGGTTGTTTTTTGTTTGGTTTGGGTTTTATTTTTTAATAATACTCATTGGTTGATACAAAATTTTGTATTTAAACTCTCAAAGCTACTAATGTGTCCAAAGCAAGCTACTCAGTTCAGGACTCTCACCAGTTTTACAGCTGAGTAACTAGTTTAATGTCTTCAATCATTTTTTATATCTGGAACCAGACTGAGAGCACAGTTACTGTAGTAGCTTTAGGAGCAAGTAGTAGTTCAGGCAAGAAAGCTGCTACAGTGCATCCATGGGCATTTCTTAGGGACATGGTTTAGCGGCAGACTTGGTGGAGTAGGTTTATGACTGGACTGGATGATCTGAAAGGTCTTTTCCAACCTCAATGATTCTGTGATTGTATTGTCTCCTGTACTCCTTCACAGCAAGGAATAAGAAAACTGTTATGTCCCTTCCCATTCAGATTGGACCAATTTCCTTAATGCTTTTAATGTTCCATGGATGAAATTGATACTTAACTTGAGCTGTGAAAGAACTTACTTGGTGTTCAGGATAATTACTCATTTTCTGGACTAGGTGTCAAATATACCTCAGAATTGGGGGGAGAAGAAAGGGGATGATGTGTGATCTGTGGAACTACCCAGTAAGCCCAATACCCGTTAATAACAATTGAAAACACTTATAAAGAATAAAAATAATAAATAAAATTAATATCAAAGGGATTCTGTGTGAATTTGAATGCCTCAAAAAATGTTAGAGATTTTTATGAGAAAACAATGAATATTAGAACAAGAAGGATTTATTTGATAGTCTAATTGTTTTTTTCTAATGGTCCTACTTTCCTCCTCTTTCTTCCTTTATGTGTTTCAGTGCTGGCACACAAGTCTGTGGATGCTAAACATTTGTAATGGTTTAAAAAGGAATTAATAAACTCATGGAACAAAAGTACGTTTAGACTGTTAAACACAAAGCTGCCACTCTTGTCTTGGAAACTACTGAATTGTGAGCTGGTAGAAGATGGCAGTGTAGAAAAACTGCAGAGCAAAAAGTGTTCAGCAAAGATTTGCTTTCTTCTAATACTTTTTGTCGGTAATCTATTCCTCTCCAGTCCTGGAGAAAAGACATTAACATAAACACTGTCAGCACCAGTGCGGCTAATTTTATGCATATTTGAAGAGTATAAAATTGCAAAAGCCTGTGTGTAGCATCTTCATCTTCCACTGGCCAGTGCTCCCCATGACTACATTTTGGGTTTTTTTAAAACGTGAAATGATAAATGCACACAATATATTTTTAAGTTAAATATTATTGTTGTTCTCTGAAGAGATTATTGAATGTTTACTCTCCTGTAACTTGAAATAGTAGTATGAAAAATGTGTTGCACGGTGTATGATTCTATTCAGAAGATGTGCCAGAATACACCTCAATGCTCCTGGAATGATTCAACATACTCTTTCTCAACGTTCTGAATGGAATTTCATTGTACCTTTATCATAGTGTTTTCTATATATTGTCTTTGATAAGTGATAGATTCAATGGATGAACATGATATTGGGTGCTAAACATTCTCATTGCTTTCTAAATCTTCTCATTTCTTTCACAGATAGATAAGGATAGAGTCTCCTATGTGGATATGACACACACCTCTCCTTGGTTATTCCATTTCTTTGTTGCTTCTTACAACAAACTCATCTTTTTCTTAAGCCTAGCTCAAAATTTAGCATCTAAATGTAATTTTTATGGAATCAAAGTGCAGGAGAATAATCCTGAAAGTGTCACTGGGTGAGTTACAATCCCTGGAAGGTCCCACTTTTTTCACTAGTAGAGTTATTAAAGTGCCTGGGCTTTTACTGCCACACAAGCCCAGAGGTGCCTCAGTTCCAGCTGAGCTGAATGTCTTGGCACCCACGGATGCCTGAGGCGGTGTGGGGTTCACGCAGATGGCATCTCACTACATAACCCTCCAAGCAAATGAGCTAGTAGTTATATTCAGCATATGTCTAACCTATACTGAAAGTGTTGCAAAGCTATGGCTACAGAAATTGCTATGAGTGGTGGTTATACCTGGAGGTAAGAGATAAGAGCATCTATGCAGGGAATGGAGAACCAAAGCCTGTTTTATACTAGGTGATCAGTGAATATATAGTGTACTTCTGAAAGCCAGGGCCAAATTTAGAACTTTGCCTTCACAGATGATTCTTGAAGGAGGGGACCTAGAGATGTGATCCTGCTACTCCCTCCTCCTTGCCTCCCTAACTCCCTTCTTGCTGACCCAATGGCCACGCATTAACTTGTGCCCTTGTTCAGTTTGACAGTTTTATGTCAGTATCAAGTTGGAGGCATTTGCTCAGCGTACAATGTCCAGAAAGAGGAGGCATTTTTCACCACTTTATCTCACTTAATTTAGGTGCACTCTCAATCCTCTGCCATGTCCAGTGTACTAACACTAGGTGAATTCCACTCTAGATGCCTGAGTATCTACATTCAGAATAGAGACTGGGTTTTTAAAAAGCAAAGTAAAATACGATTTTAACAAATGAAAAATTTAACACAGACCCCAGGGAACCTCAAATATCATGATGCAATATCCATATACATACAAATGAATTTACCATTTTTACCCCTGTATTTGCATGAGAGATAACAGTGTCATCTCAAATGCCTTTGCATCATCCTTCAGTTTATAGGGCTGGCTCAGGAAGCCCTGTTGGGGCACTTGATTAGACAAAATTTTAAGCTTCTGAAAAAAGTAGAGTTGTTAATTCTGTGTCTTGACTCCCCTTGTGGACATGACCAAAGGACAATGTTGATACCTATGCTGGAATTCAACGTTTTCATTTTCTCCTGCATTTCTAAAGTATTCCTAGACCTTTTGCATAATGAAAGTAACTTAAGCTGTGGAAGTTTTAGAGGTAATTATGTTGAAAATGCCATATAGTATGAAGAAGATTTGAAGACATGGTTCAATATTTTGCTTTAAATGGATTCATAATTACATGTGGGTATTCTTTGCTTCCACAGTTCTGAATGGAACAGAAGGAGAAGGATGACAGCACGTGTGGGAGTATTGCTTTTATATAACTAGACTATTAAATGATGGCAAAAAATGCATCTCTTGGTAGATACCGCTAAGGACAATATCACGTTCATCTGTCACTGCAGAATGAAAAGAAGTTTTAGACTAATACCTCAGCTTTTGATATAGATTTTATGGACTTTTTTTGCTTTTATAATTGGATTAGAATTGTTGCACTTGTAATCTTTTTAGTAACTACTCATTCAAGTATTGACATATGCGTTTTATTAATATCACCCTTGTTGCACAAGTGCCTGTGCTACAAACAAGTGGATATGTCTCTCCCTAGAAATGTCTCTCAGTGACTGAAAATTCCATGAAAACATATAATTTATAATAATATTGATTTTCATTTTTTTCCCTCTACTTGAATTTAGCAACATCTCTTCAGGTTGACAGCGATGGCTGTTAAAATTCTCTGCTTGGCTTCAGATGGAACGATAATCCAAACAGTCTCACTGCACAATGCTTAAATCATTTCAGTGCCTCTGCAAGGTCTTTTATGGTTGTTTAGTAAAGTTGGGAGGCATTATGTTGCCTATAATAGTTACATCCAGTGAAAAATGCAGAATTTGCTTAATACAACTACTTGTAAATTTGTTTTGAATTAATACCATTATTACATAAGATGTTAAAAAACTGGTTGTGATGTTGTGAGGTACTGGTTTATTTTCTTTTAATTGAGTTTCATTTTTAAGTGGCCCTACCCGAGGAGGGGGTAAGCATTAAGGTAGGTGATTATATTATGCACAGTTTAAATCCCTTTTTTACTTTAAATATTTGGGAATAAAGGAGACGTGTCTTAAAACCATTTTTTTAATATACATATCGCAATTTCTAAATCTCTCTGATTTAGAGATTTAGAAATTCGTGATCAGGAATTAGGAATTAATAGTATTATATAGATACAAAACTCATTGGAACTGGAAAGCAAACACATCATATCTCCAGATGAAATAATATGACAGAGAGGCACACTGAATTTTCATGTAGAGACAATATGTATTTGAGTTGATAAAGAGGCAGTTCTCAAAATCAGATGCAAACCTTTTATCCAAAATGCATAACTGATACAAGAGTAATGTTGGTTCAAAGATGGCCTTTGTGATCTCAGAATAATTTGTTTAATACATATGCACACCATGTAATATTTTGAATTCTTTTGCTGTGCAGAATACCATATAGGTGTCCTGTATCATCCTGAGAGATTAAGTTTAATGCATCTTAGTCGTGGTAATGCTGCTGGGAGTTCCATGTGAGAAGGTAATATAACACCTTCCTAATGCAGAGAAATAGGTGGTTTCCAAACACAACATACTAAGGCCTAATCCTGTACTTAACTCATGAGGTGTCTCTCAAGTGGGACTATTTGTATAGGCAAGGATAATAATACCCAGTTTGCTATTTCCACAAATACAAGCATCAGGAGTTAGATTGTGCATTGCCAAAAATATGAAAGTGCCCACTTAAAGAAAAAAATTTCTTCCTATTTTAAATAAAACAAACTTCCCAACCATATTTTTTTTTTCTGTATGTTCTGCTAAAAATACCTGAGATCAGTTGGAGAAACCATATCCATGTGAACAGTTCTATTAACATCAAGGTTTGTGACTAATTATGCTATAGAATAACTGAGCAGTGATGCAGGCTTATGTTCTCACAGAGTTTAGGGATAGGAAATTCTTTCTGGTTTTCCCCCTTCCATTCCATCCTTTGCCTTTTCCATTGGCCTTTCTTTAGTTGTTTGGTTTGAGGTTTTTTGTCAGCCTTTAAGCTCTGAATATGTTTCCTTTGATATAAATGGTAACTTTACACACGAGTAATCTTTTCTTAAATCAGTGGGGACTGCTTCTGAATTAAGACTACACATCGCCCATATTCTCTGGGGCAGGGATTACTTCTCAACCATGACAGTACACACCATATTGTCAGAGCTGTAAACAAACAATAAGTAGTAACTACACATAAAATATCAGGCTTAGATTTATGACTGCGCAGAGAAGTACAGAGTTGTTTGGGGTTTTTGTTAAAAAAAAAAAAAGACACAACTGCTTTCTCTCTTGTGCTTATTGAAAAACTGAAAACAGGCAAAATGATCCTCTGTTAAGCTTTCCAAAGTATTTTCTTTTGGCACCAAGACTAGGTAGAAGAAACATCATCCTAGACATATGCTTTTTGAGGAGGTATACGTGACAGAAAAGACCCACTTAGAAGTGAAGAACACTATTTCAACTTGAGTTTTAACATCCATCCCCACATGGTGCTCTGTGAGTAGTCCTGGTGGGTTTTGCTTTGAAAACTCTTGGTTTAACGTAATGTCTGGCACACCAAGGCTCCCTGCACTCTGCATCCTCATGGCTGGTGCATTTCTGATAATACAGGTTCCTGATAGAAATGTGCTGGCAGAAGTTGTATTGGTGATGGGAATGATCTCTATGTGTGGTGGTGAAAGTCAGGTTGTGATGGTTTAGTGAGTAGAGCACAGATTGTTCACTTGGGAACGGTGGATGAGGTGTGACTGTATTTGTCCTTTTTGTTTGTTTTCCTGATGCATTGCAAGCATCTTTCTATTAGTGTTTCTAAGATGTGCATCTCTCCCACAAGACTCTATTCATGCGACACAGAAAACAGAAATGACCTTTCACTGAATTAAAGACAATCTCCAGAATAATCACAATCTTTATAGCCTTAAAATGCCTTTTTTTTTTTCTTTTTCTTTATAAACAAGTCAGGTAGGAAAGAAACAGATATTTTCAGGATAGTTATGTGTTGTCTTTCCTGTTCTCCCCTCCTTGATGAAGTGTGCGTAATCAGGTGTAAGTCAGTGCTGTGAAATTCCAGCTGCTGCTTTGGGACCTTGCTGATGTGAAGTTGCTTGTATTTCATGCAGCATGTGGTGACAGTGGGAATGAGCACTGCTGTGCTGACCCAGCCTCTCCTTCCTGGTGGTATTCCTAAATTACATACAGCAGCAGACTTAGCCACATTGCTTGAAGCCATGCAGGATAATAATTTAGGTCGTTTATGGGATTTAAAGAAAAAATTACAGAAGGTTACAGCAGGAAGTGGATGTGGAGTCCAGCAGCAGATGCTGCCTGCTACAACTGAGGGAGGGCTGGGCGGTGTTTTAAGGACATTAAATGAGGATAAAGGGAAAAAATAAGCTGCAAGTCCATTTTGAAAGGTTTTGAAGCCACAATCCATCTGTATCGTAGGTTTTTGTGGTGTTTAGAAACCCATGTCCGGGCAGCTTTTTCAGCTTCAGATCCTGGTGATGGCATAGGGTTAAAAAAAAAAACAACCAATGGTGTAAAGTTGTAGTAATGCTAGCAGAAAAAATGTGAAGCCACAGGGGTGAGCAACAGCTGACTTATCAAAGTATAAAGTATGTTTTATCTTGGTTCTCAGTCCTTTTGTAAGATATTAATGGTTTATTTGAAATGCAAATGAGAAAGGACAACATTTTATTGCAAAACCATATTCCACATCAAACTTTGATGTCTGATTATACAGAAAGAGCTTCTAAAATTTTTCTGTAGTTTTTAAAACAGCTCAACACATTCTTAAAGGGCCTGCATTTAAGATAAAAGACTTGGTAAGCAAACAGCAGTTACTGTTTTAAGTGCAGTTTCCTGTTCTCCAAACCATCAAGCAGGAGAATCATTAAGTCTCCTTTAAGTCAAATGGAAGGAGAGGGCAGGAGGTGAGTAAAGACATTGTGGTTTTTTTTTTTTCGTGGAGACTATTTTATACAGCCCTTTCATACCACCTGACTAGGAATCAATAGTACTTTATTGGAAAACAAACAAGCAAAATGAAAACCCAGGAAAGCTCCTGAGCACAGCTGCCTGCATTGCCACTGGGAAGTGAAATCTTCCTTCAGTTTTCAGCATTTGCACAAAAGGGCAGCAATGGCGTTGCAGTTTTACATTAAATTTGGCTTCTTTTTAGGACCTTTCTAAAATTTTTTTGACAGAAAGCATAGCTCGCTGTTTTTGTGGAATATAAATCACATATTCTCATATGTACTGTACCAATGCAGTAACTTCTACCTTGGAAAGATTTTACTCTTTTTTTTTTTTTTTTCTTTATATTCCTGCTCCCTTCTCTTTTTCTTTCTCCACTTCCATCCCTGACTTCATTTCTTTACAATGACATAAATGGCAACAAAATTGCAAAAGCAGTGAAGAAGTATTCTTAAATGACATGTCTCAGAGAAACTCTTGATCTTTTTGGTTTCCACTTTGTCTTATCTGTGTGACTTCCTGCACTCAGAAAGTGGTACTGACTCAACAAAGTAGCAGAGGATTCAACTCTGGAAGCTGGATATTGTGAAACTGAAATGGAAGCTTTTTTCTAAGGAAAGAAAAAAATTGAACAATTCATCAGATAAATGTGACGAAGCTGTGATAATTTGTGAATGGAACAATGTTTATTTTGAAATAATGTCATTAAAATAAACATTGGCCCATTGTGTTAATCCTTTTTCTTTGGTTTTATAATGACCTCTTTTCAAAACTCTGGCTTCAAGCCTGGTATGAAAGTCTCCTAAGGTAATTATTGTGGTTTTTGTCTTTCACATGCTTTTTTGTTACTTCGTTCGTTTTAGAGATATGAATGGATGGAATTATATAAATTAAACATGGTTAACTTTTTGGGTAGGATTCCTGAGGCCTAAGGGATAGATGTCAACATCTCAGTTAATTGTAATTGGTGGTAGGAGCTGCACTTTTAGGATGCAATTCAATTCATAGAATGGATGTCTGAATTTATACCTTGAAGTGCCTATTTTTCTCTTCATTGCCTAGATGCTTGGGTAACTAACTCAGGTCTAGGTATTCCTATAGATGTGTAAATTTAGAAATTAATTTTATCCTCTAACTTGACAGCACACAGTCAAAAATTGTCCTTGGTATCAGTGTAGACAGCTAAATTCAAGCTTCTATGATTTGTGTAACAGCTGCCAAAGAGTAAACAAATATTCAGAAGTTAAAAGAATGGGAGGGAGAAAAATACTGACAACACTATGGCTATGATTTTATTAAAAAATAAGAAAAGCCAGTGCTGTGCCCTCACCTTGGATATTGTGTTTGGTTCTGAGTGTTGCATCAGAAAGACATACTGGAGAAATAGAGTGGTTGAGAGAGATGATGAGAATGACAGGGGTATGGAGAAATTACTCTCATATGAGAAGAGATTGAAAAGACTTGGACTATTTAGGGAGAGGTGAATAAGAGGGCAGGAAAGAGTAAAACTAGCCAAAGTAATTATTACTTTAAAGAAAAGCAGGATGGGAACTTTAAAGCTTGAATAGAACAAGGAAACACTGATTGAAAAGACTTTATTCACAGATTTGCGTAATTAACTCGTGGCAGCCATTTCCCTAAGATGGCATTCAGGATAGTGTTTTACAAGCCTTGAGAAAAGGGACTGTATGTGTATGTGTGTGTGTATATGTGTATATATATATATATGAACAAGCAAAACATGTACAGTGATGATAGTATGCAACATCCCCCCCTCAAAAACAAGAGAGGGGCTTTGAGTGTTCTCAAAGCAATTTGAATGCTCCTAGAACAGTGTGACTTTGGGATTATTTCAGATTTCACCACTCTGAAGCAAGTAAATGGTTTTGAGGAATTTTTTTCAGTAGTTTATTTATGCAAAATAAATGTACTGTTTGAAACCATCAGATTGGATATTGCTTGTTTATCATCTGCTTTCATTTATTCAACTTTATGCAAAATCCATTGTGGCCCTCTATCAGAATAAAGGCATATTTTTGTTTGTGATATATTAAGGACAAAATAGCAGCAGTATTTCAAAAAGAGTGGGCTAAATCAGTTTCAGTATATTGTCTGGCTGGAAGATGAGCTCAAAGGAAATCTCAAAGTAATTCAAGCAGGTTGCAGCCTTTAAATGCTAATTGGGTTTGTCTGCAATGTTATTGATAGAGCCTCTAAGGAAGAGAATGAGAATTCATTATTCTTTATATGAATAACTGAAGGAAGAGGAAGTGAATTAAAGGGAGAAATACTTTTTCTTCCTAAAGTCTAGATTTATCAAACCAATTTCACTCATTTCAATCTTGGGTCTAGTGCTCAATATAATGTTTTTGATTTTGTTCTGTTTGAAGGTCATTAAATATTTGTTGCAAGTATTGGTGTGGTTTTTACTTAAACAGCTTGCAAAATGTGATCTTTTATTGATTGCTCCAGTTGTAGGATGAAACATAGCAATGCAGTCCATTTCTGTCAGTTCTGGTCTATTCCACAAGGATTATATGAAATCTTGTTTCTTTGAGTTAGAAGAACTAAGTTTTCTGGAAGCCTAAAGATTGTTTTAACCAGTATCTGCCATCAAGGTGCTCCTTGAACCCTCTCTTAAGTGCCTCTGTGCCTTTTTTTGGCCAAGGAGATCTGGAATTTCTGTCCCTGTGTCATTGCCCCCTCCTTTTGGTGGCATTGTGCTGTGCTGTGCAATTCCCTGATTTTCACCTCAAACTGGGATGAGGTTTGAGCTGTATGGGACTGGTGTGTGAATGCAACACAGCAGCTTCCTGCAGCCATTTTGTCATCCATTGGGATGAGAAATGTGTAAGAGGTAGCACTATGGTTAGAGGGGGTGGGAAGCAACAAAAAAGGAGCTACTTGGAACTAAACCATGGGGGTTTTTGCTTCCTAATCTGGAACCATATTCTGGCTGTGTGCACTTCTCTCTCCTTTCTCAGTGTAGTTTGATGTGGTCCAACTCTTAATGTTAATAACCGAAAATTTCCATGAAGCTGCTGCTGTGAGGGTTGAATTGGGTTAGAATGTGATTTGGAATGAGCAAGAAGGAGTTTAATACAAGGAGCGATGGGCCTGTATTCGTTAGTGCATACCAGCTGCTCTGTTTTGATGTGAAGGTTATGAAAACATCATCAAATCAGGAGATTAAACTGGGTTTATGGCTGCTTTCTGTTAACTTTCAAAGAGACTGCTGAACTGTGCTGGTGAATCTTTGCAATTTTGAGACTGGTTTGAAAAAGAAAGGCCATTAATCTTTTAAATTTATTTTGTTAAACCCTGGGAAAATGAGTGTCATTGATAGGGTTATTATTTTTTTCGCAGACTTACAATAAACACTGGAGAGCACCTGTAAAGACTGTGCTGAATACTTTATGTGCATACCATGGTAGCTGTGCCTCAAACATCTTATGTACCATTTACTGATTTTTTTTTTTTTTTCTCCAACTTTAGTGATGATCTTTCTATTAACTTCTTTTTTTCATAAAATGGATTTAAAACAAAGAGCTTGCGAACTGTCAGATATTCACTGATGGAGTGCATGGGGTTTTTTTAGCGTGCTTTTTTTATTGTGGGAGTGGAATAAGCGATATCATTATGCTCTCTTAAACCAATCTAAAAACCATTTCGACGTGGCTGGGAAAAAGTTAGTGCCCTTCTCCACAGCATTGTGAACCAGAGCCCAAATGCATTTCTTGGCATTCTCTCTTAATCTTAAATTTAAAACAGATTAAGAACAACAAAAGCTGTAGCAGTACAGAGTTTTTTGCCTGAGTGATTGTGGTTTCCTCCTCGTCACAGCCCCTCCCAGCTGCTCTATAGGGTCTCTCCAGCCGTTCTGGCTCTATTTCTTTCTTATATGTCTTCATACTGTTGATACAGGTTTAATAACACCTGCCAGGTCAAAATGATTCAGCACAATGACTATCTTTGTGCATCATAAACCTGTCTTGGGGACTTACATTAAGTTTTTAAAATCCTTTTGGGAGATGGGCATGCAGCAAATAAGGCCCAGATTTGCAAGGATTGTGAAGTGATCTTGTTTCTTAGAACTTCCATGACATGTAATGCCAGTTGTCTCTCCTGAAAATCTGTACTTATGTTTCCAGGCCTTAATGCAAGTCTGTTAGACTTAGTGGGAGCTTCTGCTTGAAGTTTCTTAACCTTCTTGCTGCCAGATGCATAATTTCTAAAGTAGTAATAATTTCCTCTGAACTATTCCATTTGCACAGGAAAATATATTTAATACACTTATGTCTATTATGCTACAGTATTAAGTACTATGTCTATGTCATTACTAAGTGAAGAGTGGTAATAATGTAAGTAAATAAAATGCAAAAATTGTAAATAATTCTGCATTCAGTTCCTAAGTGATGGAGATTTAAATATAATCACTATATAAGATGTTATATTCACTTAGTAGCTGCTAAATGAAAGAAGGGTGGATGCATATTTAAACTGAAGTTGGTTTGAATTCTGCAGGCACTGAACACAGACAGGTAGAATCATTGCAGCTCATTGCATTATAGTTTTTGAGGAGAAAGTGTGTTGAAATAAAGAAGGACAGAGATTTTGTGGGATTATAATTTTGTGTGAAACCCAAACTATGAAATTAGTGAGGATACTTCCCAAAGTTTTTCCATGTCTATACTTTAGTATAGACATTTAGTAATGGCCCACCAAGCCACTCTATCACCCCCCCTTTTCTTCCCCTCTCCCTCCTCAACAGAGCAAAAAAAGAAAGGGGAGGAAAATAAGATGAGAAACAAAAAACAGTTTAATAACAATAGAAGCAAAGCTAAGCAAATCCACGTGCGGAAGCAAAGGAAAACAAAGTTATTCTCTACTTCCCATCAGTAGGCGATGTTTGGCCACTCCCTGGGAAGCA
>JAVSBS010026818.1:173067-195327 GCA_033124195.1 Coracias cyanogaster | reverse complement strand
GTTGCCCTTCTCTGGACCTGCTCCAGTACCTCAATGTCTCTCTTGTACTGAGGGGCCCAAAACTGAACAATGTACTTACTACATTTGAGGTGTGGCCTCAACAGTGCCAAGTAAAGGGGGACAATCACTTTCTCGCCACACTATTGCTGATGCAAGCCAGGATGTGGTTGGTCTTCTTAGCCACCTGGGCACACTGCTGGCTCATATTCAGACGTTGTCTATCAGTGCACCCATGTCCCTTTCTGCCAGACAGCTTTCCAGCCACTTTTCCCCAAGCCTGTAGTGTTGCAGAGGGTGGTTGTGATCCAAGGGCAGGACCAGGCACTTGGCCTTGTTGAAGCTCATACAGTTGACCTCAGCCCATCGGTCCAGCCTATCCGCGTCCCTCCCAACTTGGTGTCATCTACAAATTCCAATCTAAGCACCAAATGGCAGCTTATTTAAAAAAAAAAAAAAAAAAAAAAAAAAAAAAAGAGAGAGGAAGAAAGAAAACAGATGAAAAAATAAAAATAGTGCGAAGTGGTGATGGATATCTCATAGCAGGTATAAGTCAACTGGCATACTGGAAATCTTTGAAATCAGCCTGGCTTTGGAATTAGTGCTATGTAGGGAAGGGGTGGGGGAAAAGGCTGGAGGCTGTTTGGAAGTAGCAAAATAAGGCAAGCTGTTATAACTGGAATACTATACTCTTATGTTTGTTTGTTTACTTTCACTTGTCCCACTTAGGCCTGAACCCCAAAGTGAGCTGTGCTGTAGGTATTGTTTTGGCTGTTTAAGTCCAACCACTTTTTATACTGAATTTGTTACAGCTACTCAAGCGTAGATTCTGATGATTCTGTGCTGTAAGGGTAATTACCATTTTCCCACCTTAATAGAACTTCTTCTAAAGAAATTAAAGCCCTCCTATCTCCATGCTTTTTTCTCAGTGATTTAGCATATCCCCATGTATTTGAATTGTTCATTAACCAGGTGCTACCTAGATTAGAAGGGAAAAAGTAATCTACCGTGCAACATGACCCAATACTTGCTTAAAAATGAACTAAATTAGTTCCAAACCATAGCAAATAACACGGGCTTGTCTCTTGGGCTTTCCAGTGAAAATTTCATGCAGAGCTTATAAATGTCATCTCTGTGTCCATATGCAGTTTGTACACATGCTGTTGTGTATAATGAGGTGCCTTGCCAGTCTTGGAAAAGTTGGGATAACCCTTTTTTAAAATTCTCTTTTCTTTCCTTTTTTTTTTTTCTCTAATTCTCTTTTCTTTCTTCTTCTTTTTATTTTTTTTTTTAATGCCATACTTGGAGAATCAAATAAATAGTTCAATAGAGATTCTGGAATTAGATCTGGCTTCCCTCTGCATAGATCTGTTTAGGATTTTGTATAGCTTTAAGGCTATTTGACTAGATCTGGAGACTCTGGTTTAGGTTTAAAAAGAGTTTAATGGACCAAAGGAAGCAGACAGACTTCTTGCAGAATTTGCATAAGTGCTTAAACAATTTGGTGATTAAACCCAAAATTTAGTGAAACCATTATAGCCACTGCTTTAGTTTATTCTAAGCACATATTTATATTTGAGTGCTTTCAATATCTTCATAAATGTGACTACAGGAGCTAAAACCTCCAATTAATATGTACTTTGGGGGGATTCCTTTTTTTAAGAATTATACTCATTTACAGTCCATAGCTGCATGCAGATCACTGGAAACTCTCTGAAAGAATTGAGTGCTGGGGGAAGAGCCAAGACTCGGTTTTATCCAAACGCTCGCTTGTATTAGAGTTGAAATTCTTATGGTACCTTTGACAGTCTTTAAACTTTATACCACACAAGCCACAGGAAAAGACATGGTCCTTTCCTGAGGAACCTGCAACATATTAAAAAAAATGCAAAGTAAGTATAATTGTCATAGGTTTTGTGTGATGAGTAGTAAAAGTAACACAGTAGTGACATAATACAGACCTGAGTTACCCTCTTGTCATCTCTTTCCCATTAAAAAATGTCTGTAGCTTCTCCATCAAACCATTGTGATGGAGAGGATTTAAATTTCTTGAAAAGAGTCCGCTCATTTTCAATGACATAAAAGATACTGGTAGTTAAGATTTTTTTTAAACAGCTGTATGTATGTATTGGAAAGGCTGAATTACTCTGTGATCTTAGGAATGTTAAGCATTATAAAGCTATGCTTTTCTTCCTGGTGACGTTCTAATGTCAACATGTTATTGCAATGCTATAAGCACTTTTTTTTCTGTAGAAAGTGTAACAGATGGCTATATTTTCAATCTTTTTATTCACAAAGGTGTTTAATAATTTGTATGCTACTTTGCATCTGACTGTAAAACTGCTCAATGAGCAAATTAAAGCTTAAGAAGGCTGTTGGTTTTGTGGAACAGAATTCTCTTCCGTATTTCAGTTCTTTTATCTCAAGCTTCTCTCCTTCTCCCATCTGTCATTACCACTGATGCTTCTCTTCTATGTTGCCCATACCTTTCTGACCATCAGTTTTTTGACCATTTTCTGTCTACAGAATTTCCATTCCTGTAAAAATATCCTAACCTTCCACAGCCTACTCATAGTTTTCAGATTCTATTTGGAGTTGTGAATTTACAGGAAAAAATGGCAAATTTTCACCCACTATGATGGAGGGAGGTAGAAGTAAAATCCCTGTTCTCCACTTAACATACCGGTAGATGTTCCCTCTTGACTAGTTGGACCTTCAACCCTGTATTCTCCCTTTAGAAAAGGTATTTCTTTGCTGCTTGTAGCTTTAAGCAAAATTTCTTTACCTTGTTTGCACAAATGTCCAGCAGGAAATGCTGCTATTAGAGTAAAAAAGGCAAATTATTCATATATTTCTGTATTATTTATATTCTGTTATGCAGTTTGACAAACTGACTCAAGAATTCACAATGAAGAAATTAAAAGTCTTGGAAGGCTCTCTTGACCTCAGAATTAATGAAGTAAAGATGATAAAGTTTACTGGGGATAGTGCCATATAAATTAACAAACAAATTATTTTGTTATATGCATTATTTGAGGACAGTGGGAAGATCTGAAAGGCATCTAAAAAAATGCAAGCTGGTAATTTTTTTCTCAAATAAAGGTCTGTAGTGATACCCACTGCATTCAGTGTGTGAACTTTTTCTCCCGACTGCAGTACATTGTAAGGAATGAGAGGAAGTCATTCTGCTGCAGACAGTATTTCACTGTGTTGAAATGTAAATAAATGCAACTCAATTTTGGTTAACCTATGAAAATCAGGAAGGTTCTATTTGTGGATAATTTGGTCCTAAAATGTATGCACTCACTAATGATAATTTCCTTTTAAATGTGTTACAAGGCACTCCACTATTTTTCAGAGTGGGTAAAGATAATTTCAATAAGGTGCCATTGATATTCTGTCAGCTTTTACCAGTAATCAATAGAAAAGGTTGACAGCAGTGTCACTTATATTAGCACATGGTTTTGCTTTGTTTTTTCCATTTACTGAGAAAACAAATAGTTCACATTTTGGTCTAAAAACCGTAAATTGTTGTCAGGTCCTTACTATTCTTATGACTGACAGTAAATTAATTAAGAGAAGTCTTGTCAGACTGTTTTCTGGGTGTGATGGTTTGATTTTTTTTCCAAAGACATTTGCAAGGGAAGATCAGCTGGTTGAAATTGAGAGCAGACATCTTATTAGTCATTGCATGGTCAAAACTGAGCTAAAGGTAATTAAAAGTCTTGAAAGTGAAGCCAGGAATTCTGTAGTTCAGAAAAAAGTAGTTCAGAAAAAAGGAGCCAGAGAGGGAAGTGAAGCGTAAGAAATTTTAGATGGGAGAAGGCTGCATTTGCAAAGGCCAGCAAAAGTGAACCTGCAGGAACAGTTTGACAATGTAATATACTGAACGAGACTGAATAACATGAAAGTCGTATCTTAGATTTGACACGCAGTGCCTGCAAAATGTAGATGGATGATTAATAGGTGCCTGAGTAGAAAGTTGGGTCTGAACTGGGATAAAACACTTCCGTGTCCTAATCCAGAAGCTCTTAAATTGATGAACTTTGCTGAGTTTTGTTCAATAGAATATATATTTTGCCAAATAAGCCTGTTACTTAAGAGAGAGTTTAGCTGGTTTAAGCACGTATACAGTCAAGATTTATAACAAATTAATGAGATCAATTTAAAATTGATTCAAGTTAAACCAGTTCAATTTCTTACGAAGATTGAATTTCAGATGGGTCAACGACTGGAAGAAGAGATTAGGGCAAAGTTTTTTCCACAAAGAATTTCCAGATAGCTGGGAGTTATGAAAAATCAAACTTCTTATTGATGGTTAAATCAAATGTAGGAAGTTAACTCTGTTCTATTTTTGTGTCTTGGCCTTAGTGACTTGCCCGGGGTCACTCTGTGAATCAATGGCAGAGCTGGAAGTAAAACTGAAGAATTATTACTCCCAGTCACAGGCACTAACCACAAGACAGTCTTTCTCCTCATTTCCCTTTTAATGGACTACACTTGCATTTAGCATTCCACACCAGTCAACAGAGGAAAATTATTTGCTATTGTTAGACAAGCACACTAAGGAGTCCCTCAGAGTTTGTGGATGAAAACAGCTATAAAATTGCTCTGTTTTATTATTATTTATTGTTTGCAAACAGGGAAATTCAGTAAAAGTTTACAGATAAAGGAGGCCCAGCACTGGACTTAAGTTTCCTCTTGTTTCTTTTCTGCTCCCAAAGCAATATGCATTACTTGAAATCTTTAGCTGAAAGTTGTTTTCCAACACTTTTCTGATACTTATTCTTGGAAAAATATATTAAAATATGGAAGAAGTCATTACAAAAATCTCTCTTAAATTATGCTGTTGCTATACTTAGCTCCTCTTCTTCAATTGTTACATGGTTCTCTACTAAGAATATAAACCAGGACCTAGTAGTGAAATCAAGAGTACCCATAGTTCTGAGTAACCTGTGAAGGGTTTGCTTTCACTGCCAGATCATTTTCACGAGTGTGAATGCCAGCTCAGTTCTCTACACTGAGATCAGTTTCCAAATTTTTAAGTTGATTTGTCTTCCTGTCACTGCCAATCAGTATGAGTGAGTGGTGGGAACAAATTGTATTATCAGGTACCTTTCAAATGAACAACCCATAAAGATTAATGGCTATATTTTTCTTTTGGAGATTCCAGTAATTTAAATGTGAACCATATTTGACAGCAAATATTTACACCACAAATTGAAATAATTGAGCATTGGGATGAAGAGCCAAGGTTGGCAGGTTATGAAACTTCAGACAGTCTGGGGTAAGACACTGGATGAAGACTGTCTTCTTGGAGACAGAGTCACAGAATAAAAGAAACAGATCTGCATGCCTAGCAGACCCTGGCAGTGGTTGTAGGGCTACAACAAAAGCGTGAGGTGGCTGAACACCAGGCAGCAAGCAGTGTTTGCTTTGCATATCAACGGTCAAGCGTGTAAGTGAGCTGTGGAGATGTGCCATACAGCTCGCCATGGAGAGCAGAGAGTAACCTTCAGAATGTGTGCAATAATAAGTCTTGAAGGCAACACTTCATCGTGCTCAGGAGTTGCACATTACTGTCAGGAGGAGAGGACCTACCCACATGCATTCAGGCTGCTAGAGGGATACTACATCTATCTAGTTGCAAAACAAAGAAGCGGTGATGTAAACTACTTCTTGATACTTCCAAGGGCCACAGGGCCCTGCAGCAACCAGTGTGTATTTTTTGATTCAGAATCTCTAGTACCTTTTGTCTGTGGAATGAGCATCTATGAATGGGCAAAATGTGGTGAAATGGGGAAGTGGGGCGGCTAATAGAGAAGGTGCTGGTGCTGCTAAGAAGGGGTAAATAGATCCAGTGCAGTGGAGAAATGAGACAGGTACTTTGAATACTACGTTTGGGGAAGTTAGTCATATGCAGAAGCATAACATATGCATTGGTATGTCTGGTATTGCTACCTATGCTAAACTTGAAAAATGTGACCAAAATTACATTTTTTTTAGGAACTGCAGGCAAGTAAAAATGTGTTGATGTGCTTGGAACTATCTGAAGCTTCTTGTCATTCATTGTGTCCATCTCTGTGCTCTTTCAATTTAAAGGACTTCTGTCTTCTCCTTTCTATTTATTACTAAATAATTGAGAGTATAATCAACCTCATTTGGCCAAGAAACAGCAATTTTAAAGCCTCTTGCTCCTTGGTCATTTGTCTGACTCGTACTTAAGTTTTGTTTATTCTTTAATGCTAAATCCCGGTAAGTGATGGAAAAAGCAAGCAAGCAAGCCTCAGAATCTAACACAAACCACAGTCAACAAGTAGCAGAATCCAATAGCAAATTTCAGGCTTCACTTGACAACAAATTAATTCTGCATTCTAACTGTTTTCTCTGGTTCATTAACATTCCAGTTTCTTTTGAGTTTTCTGAGTACTGCATTTAACTCTAACACATCCCAGTTTATTTCTGCATAACCTCATTCCACAACAACATTCCAATTGCAGGCACCAGGCTTAAAGAAATGTAGCTTTTTATTTTTTCAATCTTCTCTCCAACATAGTTCACATCAAAAGAGTTTTGCTATCAGCTTCTGAAAGGCAATATTTCACCAAGTATGCATTAAAAATGAGGATAAATTAAGTGCATGTAAGTACATCAGTAAAAGTTGCTGCCTCCCTTATTTTATTTGTAAGCCATTTGGATCTTCCAGAACTCTCTTAAGTCTGAGAGTCTATATTGTTGTAGTACACTCTAGTCTCAGTACAGAGACTTAACGTATTAAATAGGCTCAAGGAGGAGGGGAAACTTTCCACAATAACAACAATACCAGGCTTGTTTTTTGAGAGTCCTCTAACTGTCTCTGCCCCTCAGAAAGGTATAATTTATAACTAGTGATCTGAAAATAACATGAAGAATTGTTTTTAATGCAAAAATGAGTGCAGTAAAATTTACTGAATATGAAGTCATCATGTTCTGTTAATACAAAATACAAATGACATAAACTGTCAAGGTTTGGGTTTGCAACCTGGTCAACTGGAGTAAGAGAAATATTCTAATCTCCAGGTGCATGAGGTTTTATGCATTCCTGTAAAGCATTAGACCACAGCTGGAAACAGATGAAGATCGTCTGTGACACTTAGTGTAACAGTTCCCAGAAAAATACACATTTAACATTTGCAGCCATGAAATGAGTACATTTATTTAATAGATTTCTGTTTTTTCCTTGGACAAATGGTATTCCAAAAATGAAATGTTTGGCAGACTGAAATATAAAATGTGAGAGATTTTTTTTAATTTTAAATTATTATTTTTTTTAATTTTGGTTATCCACTAATAAAAGATAAGGGTTGCAATGTAATTCTTTCACTCTGTTCTGCTTCATGCACCTCAGTCAGAAATACAGAACAGGCACGTGGTGCAACTCGTGTCACGTTCGCAAGCAGCTCCATAGTCAAATATCAGTGGACACAGACCTGGCTTCAGACCCCTGCTCTTGGGATTATTTCTCGTTTTCATATGGCGGCTGTGTAACGTACAAGGCATAAACTAAGCAGGGAGCATAACCTAGTTTCTCCCACTTCCCACTGAGTACCTTGAGGACAAGGTCGTAGAAACAGCTCACTCTGCTTGCAAATACCTTCACCCCTCTAATGTGCAGCCATGAAATGCATCTCCACCAGAATCTCCTGTAGTATGGTGGACAGACAGTCTGACTTGCATTCCTTTCACTGAATTCTAGACACTTAATTGAAATGTTAAAAGGAATTCAAGATCTTACCTCAATCATAGAATGATTTGGTTTGGGAGGCACCTTAAAGATCATTGACATCCAACACCCCTGCCATGGGCAGGGACACCTCCCACTAGACCAGCTTGTGTAAAGCCCCATCCAGCCTGGCTTTGAGCATTTATGGGGTGAGGCATCCACAAATTCTCTGAGCAACCTGTACCAGTGCCTCACTACCCTCATAGTGAAGAATTTCTGCATTATATCTGATCTAAATCTACCTTCTTTCAGTTTAAAGCCATTACCTCTTGTCCTGTCACTACATGTCCTTGTAAAAAGTCTCTCTCCAGCTTTCTTGTAGGCCCCCTTTAAATACTGAAAGGCCAGACTAAGGTCCCCCAGGAGCCTTCTCTTCTCTAGGCTGTATGACCCCAGCGCTCTCAGCTGGTCAATAATGAATGGAAAGAGAGAAGCAGTTCTTCATCAAACATTTACAGGTAAATTGCCTATGGGATGTACACACACACACACACATATATGTGCCCTCAGCCCAGAGAAATCCATAACAAATTCTCTCAAGTTTAGGAAAACATCTAAAATTGGATGTAGGAAGACTTGCCTCTCTAAGATGCATGGCAGGTTGGTTTGAGTTTCTCTACCCATGGGAAGACCCAGATCCCACCTCTTTCATTTTTTATCATATATGCTAGCCTCCAGGGCACTAAGTGATTATTATCACCCACCATTGGACATGGCTTATAGATAGGAGTCCTATCTGCACATGTGGCACCTGAATCTCAAGTGGAGGGAGCCACTAAGCCCTTGCTTGGGTGCCTTTGCTTCCTGCTTTGCAGGAATTTGAAGACAACCCTGGTGCCTGGCTGTAGGTTTCTCCTTGCTAACTTTGGGGGTTTCTAAGTCATTCTTTGGAAGCTTTTGATGATGGTGACTTTTTTTTTTAAGAGCATACAGAGTCCTTTGTTAAAAGCAAAACAAGAACATGGGTATGCTACTACCTCTGTCTGTGAACTGGCTTCTGTAGCAGCAACATTCACGGTCACAGACTTAGCTAGACTAGACGCTTCCGACACATCCCAGACCCCTTCAGGTCTTCAGCTCCTCTGCTAAAGCTGTTCTCTCTCCTGCTTCGCAGGATAAGGGGTAATACTCTTTTCACTCCTCCTTCCCGTTCTAGATGAAGGGAGCGTGAGCAAGGCTCACTGCACTCACAGGAGATTACTAATCACTTCTGGCAGCTTGGTGTTAATATACCCATCACAGCATCAAATCCTTGTGCTGTGAAAAAGCATATGCATCTTCTTAAAGCTCTTAGCCTGTAAAACATATTTCAGTTGCCAATAGGGATATTTCTGCTAGAAATATAATCTTCTTTCCCCAGTTTTACACTGAAGACAGTCACCTAGATGATTTTATTTGCAGTTGTAAGTCTTTAGTAAACTGTGTGACTTAAGCTGGTTACATATCGATGCGATACATAAATCATGGTCAAGTGAAAATAAGCCAGATCTTTGCATATGTGAAAATGTTACTGAAGTCAAGAGAACGATCCTGCTTGCGTGATCTTTTTTTCCTCTCGCTGTAAGCATTGAAGAGTAAGTGAAATGCCAACTACCAATATGCAGTTATGCCCTTTAATGTTGTTAAAACTTGATAGATTTCTGAACAATCTGATGGTACAGGGTTTCCAGAATTATTTTGTTTTTCTTCACCTGAAGAAGTGATGATATAATAATATCAGAAAGTGTTACAGTAGCATTTTGGCCAATGTAGGATGAAGTGCCTTGCTGTAAAAATCTTTTCTGCCAAGCATGCAGTTAGGTGGCTTGCTGAGGAAGGAGGTCCTAAAGTAGGAAATGAAAAACTGTCTATTTCTTCTTGTGATGTCCCTAGTTTAGTATCTTAAAATTTTAAGGAACTGGATATTTTAGGGGGGTTGGTGTGTTGCTTTTAAATAATGGGGAAGAAGTGATCTACCTCACTGTATTTTGTAGTTACACAATTCAGCTTTTTAGTAGAGCTGTTTTACAGATCCTATAAATAAAGCAAGGTGAGTGTTGCCTCTCATGAAAGATAAGGGGTTACAGCTGATGCAAAACGTATCACCTGAGCTACTTTTTGTGCTAATTACACCTTGGTTCAAAGCCATGGTGTGATAACAGGTGTTTGGTCTGCTGTAGGGCAGAAAATAAGCATGCAATCTCTCATGTCTTTAGTACTAGTAGTTTCAAAACCTGTCCAGGGCTTAGTAAAAGTCATAACAATTCCAAACTCAATAAAATCACTCTATTAAAAAGTTCAACAAATAATTGGCTACAGCATGCTGAAACCTGCATCACTGAAAATTGGGTAGGTTTTTAAGTATTATGTTTTTATTATGCTTAAATAAATGAAATATTTGAATAGGGTCATTTTCTCTAATTCTCCAAATGTCACAACTGTATTTCTAAGAAGAAAATAGTTTGGGATTAAGAAGCCTACATATTTTAGGTTGCATGAAAATTGAATCAACTAAGCATTTTAAAATGTTCTTCATTTTAAATTAATAGCTGATATATCCATTCTACATAAGATTTCAGCAATTCAGCGAGATTTATTACATTCTTGACTTCAATTCCTAGAAAAATACTGGAAGAAGTCACTAAAAGTACATGTAAGCACCTAGAAAAATAAAGGAGACGAAGGGTGGTAAACATGCATTTGCCAAGAACAAGATGTGCCAGACCAATTTAATTTTCATCTCTTGTAGAATAACAGGTCTTGTGGGTAAAGGACAGGCAATAGATGTCATATGTTTTGACTTAATCAGAAGAAATTATTGTAGGTGGATAGGAAACTGTTGAAAAAGCTATAATAGGGGAGTGTTATTAATATTTCACTGTCAAAGAGAAGTGTGTCGAGAATGTGCTTATTAAATCTGTTGATGTCACCAACCTGAGAAGTACTGTAAGTACTTGGAACATAGTCAAGCAGAAGATCAGGAAAAATGGTTATAATGTGATTACTTAGGGAGAGGTACCTGGAAAATGTAATGATGTTGCAATAAGCAGGGAATGCCTCAGTTTGGCTAAAGTTTTGATTTTATTTTCAGTGCCCATTTTTGCACTTAAGGTGTTATATTTCTTTCTAATTATTGGGTGAAAGCACCCATGTGAATAAAAAGGCACATTATATCAGTTTGATAAAAGTACATATCTTTTAAATAAAACTTTAACACTACTTTATATCACAACTTCCTACAACTCCAGTTTCAGCATTGCAACTGATACCTCTGCTCTACCCAGGCGTAAGCTTTTTCTTGTATTAACTGATGTTTTTGCAGGAAAAATATCATTTATTTGATCACTTGAAAATATCGGAAATTCTATAATGAGGCAATTTTAATCTCTTTGTAACAACAAGAAAGCAAATATTCTTGGTAAAAGTATTTTACTTGAGTATTCAATGCTATCCACTTAGTAACTTTTTTTTATACCCTATATTGCTTCTAATAGAAGTATATTAACATTTGTATATACATCCTAATATACTGTCTATAGCTATGTCTCTGTATGCACATTAATTATACCTCAGAGCCTTATATTTTGCAAAAGCCTATCCTTAAACCCTCTTTTAGGAAGCTACTATTATTTTAAGAAAATTATTTACTTATATTCACAAAAGAAATATGGAAGGACAGGACTTCAAATCCCAGTTCCTTTAACAGAATTGTGTTAACCTCATTAAAGAAATTCTATTAAAGTGTAGGAGTGCTATGGGCTTAAGCAGAGGATTGCTAAACAGTTTCTTTTTGTTGTATCAAAATTATTGGGTTTAAGTGATCAAGACTCAGCAAAACTTTTGTTTAACTTCAAAATAACTGTGAAGAATTATTTTTAAAAATATAAACCTGCTTTTTAGTTACCATGTGAGCATTTAATTTGTTGTGCTTCTAGGCAATACATTTTTAATATTAATCCAATTAATATGTTTTCTTAGTAAGATTGTTTTATCTTCACTGTTTGGGAGAAGGTAGTCTTGAACTTTTTTTTTTGGTCCCCAAAAACCTATGTATTATTCATAAAATCGTAGTGAACCTGAGTTAACTTCAGCATTTTAAAGGAACCTAAGCAAAGCAGAGGAACTAATGTATGTATATAGCAGTATACACACATCTACGTTCTGCAGAACAAATGTGGTCGTTTTGTTTTCAATTGCATTGCAGATACAATGTTCTACTCAGGTTTGGGCCTTTCTCAGTGTGCTCACAAGTGTTGCTGTGTGTGTGGAATTCAGAGACCAGACATGTTCTTCTGCTGTTGTGTGTTGAAGATGGTCTCAGTCTGAGCCATTAATTTAAGAGGAAGCTTATATCTATTTCTGTTAAATTGGAGCTAAAGGTTTTTAGAATAGGCTTCAAAGAGGAATGGATAAAACAGACCAGATAACTTATAATTGGCCTGGATTTATAAATTATATAGCTATATGTATCTCATGGTTACTTCCAAAAAGCTTGTCAGCTTCTTGCTTCAAAGGTGCTGACAGTTTCTGCTGTGGTACAGTTTGAATAAAGCTGCAAACATACAAATCCAATCCAAGATAACCTTTTACTCACACTAGAAGCCAGTTGATCAGGTGGAGTGACAAAGGAGGCCTTGTGGGGCTAAACCAAAGTCTGAAGAGGTTTCTTATTCCTTTATTTGTATTAATTTTTATTGCTGCTAAATCACAGAGGTATGAGGCATTCATACCCGCAGGCATTCCCTGTCATGTGGTTCTGTGGCCATAACGATACTGTCTTCTGCAAGTATCTTTGCTAAGCAGTTATTGATGCTTTGTACCTTATATTGTTTTGTCAATTAGTTACAGTGCATTTCAATGTTTGTGTTTCCTGGGTTCCTTGCTCTGCCTGTACTAATTCTGTCTTGTAGTAAGGAATCCTGAATAGTTTCCACATACTTTCCTTTCAATAGGTGTAATATTCTGGGTTTTGTTGGTTTTTTTTCTTAAGATTTAAAGCAAGCCAGGATGGAGGATGACTATGGTGTTCGGAAAATTGGTGTATTATGTTAAATGTGGGGGAAGGAGGGCTTGGTTGCTGTTCCAAAGCAAATTAAAAATGCCATAGGCAGATGCCATTAAAAGATGCTTTTGCTGGGGATAGAGGTTGTGGGTTTTTTTGGTCATTTAACTGCTTTCCAGGCTATGCTTGTTGACTGTGATAACTGCTTTATGTGTATTGGTGCATTGAGCTAGATATTTTTATGTATTAGGAAATTCATATAGTCTTTGTTCTTGTGGTTTATCTAAGGACTGAGTAAGCATTCTTGCAGTGATGTTTTCAGGCACAGGTCTTTACTTTTAACTGTGTGGCCTCAGTGTGTTACTAGCAAGGTGGTATCAGTTCTGCTGATGTAAATGAATCTAAAATACTGGGGTGAAATAGAAAATGCTGTTCTAAAGGAATTTGCTAAATATTAGCATTAACTTTAAGAATATATACGTGTATTAATTAATATTTTAAAATATTGTAAATTGTAATAATTCAGACAAACTACATAACATGTGAAACCTCCCTAGTACCCACACTATAGCATTAGGAAATGTACAAGGATGTTTGGGAAGCATGGTCTGAATTCTGTGAATATAAAATTATTTTAGTCATTCTGTTACTGAAACACTATGGGAAAAATGAAATAAGCTTAACTGTGTTGCTATGTAGAAAGGACAGATTTAAACTTCTATATTTAGATAGGCATAATTAACTGTACAAGCACAGGATGGGTAATGACTCCTTAGGCATCAGCAATACAAGAAAAAACATGGGTTAATAGTCAATTTTAACTTGAACTTAGTAAACAATGTCTTGTCAATGATGTCAAACACCATCTGGAGTGTGTGACAAGAACGTTGTGTTAAACATCAAAAGGAATTCTTTAGCCCTCCTTAGACCTGCTAAGGTCAAAGAGGATATGGACAAATTTAGGAGAGTTCAGAGAACAATGATGAGAGTCCTCAGAAGTCTATTTTTAAAAAAAGAAAAACGCTAATAAGAAAAGGTTGAAGGAACTGGATTTTTTTAATACAGACTAAGGTGTTATGGTATCAGCTTTGAAATATATAGAAGTCTGTTGCAGAGAGGTTGCATTCATGGTCTCTCACAGGGAGATCAGTGAGAAACAGACCTGAATTGCGGGAAGGAAGATTTAGGTTATGCATCAAAAAAACTTCCGACAGTAAGGATGGTGAAGCTTTGAAAGCCTAGAAAGAATGTAAAGTTTCCTTTATTTGAGGCTTTAAGAACAAGTATCTGTACTTGGTATTGAGGTAATACAGCAGGGGCACGGGAAGCTCTTCAACCTAGGATAATAGATACACGTGAATGTGATGCATCAAATATCATCTATTGGCTCTATGCTGGATTCTTGGAGACAATGTGTTTGTAATTGAATGTTTGTTGTGTGATACTGATACATGAAAATACTAGGATGTAATGCAGGTAAATATGTGTCGAACCTGAGGAAGAGGAGGATGGCTTATTCCCTCACTTTCTCATTCTGTGCAAAGCCATTTTAACCTGTTAGTCTTTCAAAGGTGAAGTAGAGAACAAATTGGAACCGCTTTTCTTACAGCCTTTTTCCTCCTAAAATGCTGGTTCGACACTCTGCAGCTCAGAGCACATTTCCACTGGAGAGCTGTAGTTCTGTCCTAACCCTGTCCTAATGGGACCGCTGGGCCCACTGCTTCTCAGCCAGTGCTTGTTATTGACTGATTTTGCAGAACCTGACAGCAAAGGTCCTGCCAGTTCCAGCCTTGTTATAGTCTTGTTTCTGTGTCTCATAACTTCTTTAGTGGGCACTGAGCATTCTTTTTTTCTCTCTCTTTTTTTCCCCTCCACTGTCTTGCTTGTGTACCTCTGCTTGGGATCCAATCCTATGGTGTTCTTAAATATCAGGTCCAAAGTCTCTTCTCTGCTTGGTCCTGTTTTTGTCAGGGAAATGGATCTCTTCTGGTTTTGCTTTTAAACAGCAAAAGGGCTTCACTTTAGGTCAGACTGTTTATCTGAAAGGCACTCCAGAGATAAAAAGAAGAATGCTGTATTTATCTTGCAGTAACAGCAACATCCAGCAAATAATGCAGCCGTCTCCCTTGGCTCCTGTGGCTGAGACACAAACAAACCAGCTACAGAAAGCAGTTCATGTTGCTATAGACTCTCAATTTAAGCATTGCCTATTAAAGAACATCTACACGGCCGATTTTTTTCTTGTTTTCATCCCTCCGGGGAAAAAAGACCTAGCTGTTTTTCAGTCACAAAGGTTCTCAGTCCTGACAGATGGAATAGCTGTCATCTCTTTTCTCCTTAAGTGAAAAAAGGACATTCATCAGCTCTTGGAATTGGGTGCAAAAATCGATAGCTCCTATGTTGTTAAAGCCATTCAAAGTGGTAGTTTTAGCGTATTTGTAAAACAGCTTAATGCAGTGAACAAATAAACACAAAAAGCCCACTGCAATAGGTAATTTTAGTATTAGCCAGAATATTCACTACTAGCCTACTTAAATATTAGTACAGATTCAAAAAGAACAGTTTTTTTCTTCTAATCCAAAACAGACTTAATTTTAAAACCCAGAATTTCTCACATTTCTTATCATCTAAATTCAATTTGTCACTAGCTTAGCTATTGCTGTACGCACTGTAAGCTGTGACAGAATTGCTAGTACAACCTGGGCTATTCAGAAATGATTCAAAGGCAAGGAGGAGGGGGATGGGTGCTGCTTCACTGAATTTCTGATTTTGAACTGATCCATAGTATGTAGCTGAGCTTCTACTGCAATATCCTCCAGTGGCGGCATTTCAAGGTACTCGAATAGGATAAATATATTGAGGCTTTTGGCAAATATAAACTTTCTTTGCTTAGAGAAGGTGAGAGAAGCAGTGGGAAATATGTTTTTCTGTAATTAATATTGGATCTTTCACTGAAATTGACTGGTGGCTTTTTTTCAGAATATATGACAAACTTCAATTCTTTGCTGACACTGTTCATTCGAGACTTTGTGACCATCTGTGGCTCTTGAGTTTTTCTAAGTTACAGAATAAACTTTGCTTTAAAGATAGGGCTTTTCATCATTATGCAAAATTCTGTTTAATCTCCGAAGAGCTCCTGTTCACTGAATAAGAAAATCTGGAATTATGTTGTTCAGGCTATACTATGGCAATAGCCTTTAAGAGAAATATATTTTACACCTCACTCATGATAGAAGACATATAAAAAAATGAAGTTGGAATGTATGAAATCTGAAAGACTGGGATCTGAGTTTTGTTCTGCACTTAGAACTGAGATATGAATGTTTCTTTCCCATAGAGCAGATGAGTGTCCTAACCTCTGCATATTGGGTGGTCTTGATGAGGCTTTAGCTTTGGGAAGGTCTTGGGTAGTCAGATGTGTAAGGTAAAGTTTCATGCCCAGCACTAGTTCAGGGTTATAGCTACTCTTGGTAGTGATCACTGAATAGTTGAGGTTGGATGGGACCTCTGAAAGTCATCTGGTTCAACCCTCTGCTTAAACCAGTAGCCCAGGACTGTGTCCAGGCAGATTTTTAATATCTCTAAGGAGGGAGACTCCACAATTTCCCCAAATAGCCTGTACCAGTACTTGGTCACCCTCAGAGCAAGAAAGTATTTCCTGATGTTCAGAGGGAACATCCCATGTTTCAGTTTGTGCCCGCTGCTTCTGGTCTGATCACCAGTCATCACTGCAAAGAGCCTGGATCTGTCTTCTTTGCACGCTCCGTGCAAGTATTTATATGCATTGATGAGATCCCGCCCTGAGCCTTCTTTTCTCCAGGCATATCACTCTTATACTGTATCAGACTAAACTTTGGTATCTTCATGAAAACACATTAATGTTTCCATGTCAGTAAGATTATTTACTGACCTGAAAGCAGGTGTACTTATAAAAAAATCCATTGAAAGCAATTGGTTTGACATACTAATAAAGTCAGGATTGAGTGGTATGTGTTTGAATAAATATAATCGTAATTTAATACATGAAGCTGTATTTCGGGTGAGGCAAACTTCTGAGCAATTCAGCTTGACTTTGAGATTCAGATTGACTTTAGAGTTGACGACCAGTAAATAGTTGTGAAAATCTCTGGAAGAAAATGTCTTCTGTTATGGAATTCTGCTATCATATTTATAATGTAAGTTTCATTAAATACGTATCCTTCAGGACAAGGAGGAGTGTTCTTTCCTTGTTCAGGCAGATTTATCCTGTGCTACAGGGAAATCTCTTTATCATACCACAGGTTTTCTGTTGTAGCAAGGTATTATCAACCACATTACAGTGATATCAGATTTTGGCTTTTCTGGAAAACAAATGTGCTTACAGTAGCAGATCTCCTTCATTGTATTGTTTTCAAGGCGAGACCCTGAGATATCCGTCTCTTAGTGAGAAAGTTTGGATTCGTAGATCTCATTAGTATGTAAATTTAGAGGAAGTTGTATTACAGTTCAATTGTGTTGGTAAAAATGGTCAATTGGTTAAAGAATTCACTCTTGGTATATGCAACATCTCTAAAATGGCATCTTTTTTGGGTCTGACTTTAAAGATTAAAGGTGACTTATGAGGTTGTTAGAAGTGGATTTCACAGGAAGCTTTGACGAAAATCCTGGTCTACTACTCAAAGACATAAAGCTGTAATTCTTTCTTTGATGAAGCCCACCACTGTGAGATTTGACACTTGAGTCCCCATTGTATGGTGTACACGCATGATGGATTTCTGATAAAAGTATGTGCTGTTCTCTTATCTGACTTTGTGTGTATTTATGTGTGGTTATTTTAGAGGATATATGACATCTCTATCCATTCTTGCTGTCACTGTCCTCAGGGTAAATAGAAGATCTTCTAAAAGTTTTATTGTATAAATTAAATTTTAGGTAAAGAGGAGCTCAGTGGCTCATTATTACAGATGAAATAAAAATTCTTTTTAATTGGCTCTAGGATTGAGAAATTTGTATGCATAGTTTTTTGAGAATTTTATCCATAATGTGGTGTTCCCTATCTTCTTTAAGACTTTTTAATAGAGATGCAAAATTGAGTTTTGAGTACCTATTATGTGGCAGTTAAACATAAAAATCAACTAAAAGTAGCTTGGTCAGGTTCTTAGTAAGAACATTAAGGAATTTTTTCTGCAGACTGTATAAAAATTCATTAATGCTTTATCAGGACTTCCTTACATGAGCAATGTTACTGATGGGGAGATACAATCTCTTCAACCTGAAGGAGTTTTTACTGCGACTTATGCATCTTGTTCCTTTTAAAAAATGAATATGTAAAAAAAAAGGCAGTATTCTGAGACCAGCATTATCTTAAACGATTCTTTTGTGGCACATACTCAACAAAACTGCCAGAGTGCAGTCTTGTGCTTATGGCTTATCTTAATGTTTTGTTCCGTCAGACATATTGGCAGATATTTTATTTCTTCTCTGTTAACAGCTCTTTGCTACTGGCCTAAGGTATGGCCTCAGTTAAAAGGAGTGTGTTGGAGAGAAGTTAAAGGAGCTACAATTCGTTATGGGCATGAGACTATCACAACTTGTATGGCATCACATCTGCAAAATATATACAGGAATTTGGATGCTGTATGATTTGTTTTTTCAGTATCTGGGTGCATGATAACAGGATATTGAAGGTCAGAGAAACTGTACACCAGTCCCCCCCCCCCTCAGTGAGCAAGACTTGCAAGCTCGTAACAAGAGACAAAGAGAAGGCTGAAGTACTCAACTTTTTTGCCTAAGAATTCACCTGACAACCTTTCTTCTCATGCCTCCCGAATCAATGTACCACAAGATGGGATTCTGGGGCCAATGTTCCTCCCACGGTAAGAGAAGATCAGGTTTGTGACCACTTGAGTAACCTAAACATGCATAAGTCTATGGGACGTGATGTCCCATAGAGCCATACCAGAGTCCTGAGTGACTTGGCTGATGTAGTCACCAAGCCACTTTTCATGATATTTGAAAAGTCATGCCAGTCAGGTAAAGCCCCTGGTGATTGGAAAAAGGGAAACCATGACCACCTGGGTGAGGGCAGAGCCACAGAGACACAGGTGGGCCAGTTTCTGCCTCTAGAACCTGAAGCCAATAAGAAAAGCAAAACATTCTGCTAGGTTGTTACTCATGCACAGGTCAACTCCAATTTGAGGCCCACAGCTCAGGCCTCAGCACTTCAAGATGTCCCTGCTCACTGCAGGAGGGTTGGACTAGATGACCTTTAAAGGCCACTTCCAACCCAAACCACTGAATGATATTAACCCGTAGATTTTCAGCTAGGTTCAAGACACATCATACTGAAGGTCGACCATATTTACAGCTGGATTAGAAAAATGGAAAAAATTATCACTACACTAGAAGGATATTTTTGCACTTAGTAGTTGATGGATTTCCTGTTGAGCACTTGGTAAGGGAAGATTGCAGAGAAGTTAAGGGGCAAGGCAGATGGGAATTGCAGGAGTATTCAGAACCTGAGCATAGCAAAATAATTTGTCAGAGAAATAAGAACAGATTAGACAACTGGACAGCGGGTGTGTGACAGCAGGTGCTGTCACACTGTAGGAGCTGCATAGAGGAGGAAAGGTGGTAGGGATGTACCATATATATGCTTTGAACGTTCAGCACCTGTTGAAAATGCAATTGAGGATGCAGCGCTTGTTTGTTCCTGGCAGTTAAAAATAAATTAACAATAAATCTTTCTGGTGCGTTTTTGAAGTGGATTTTATGTGTTGTTATCGGGATCTCTTAAGTGTCTGCTTTCATTCACAGTCTCTCTCACAGCTGCAGTTATCCATTCTGGTGATGGCCTCTCAGGCCTTTATGTAACACCAGTGTACTAAAACCTTATCAGCATTTAATGCCAACAATTAGAGAAAAGGCACTACCCCAGTATTTTCTCCTACTCTAAACCAAATCAGTTTTTTGTTTTCCTTTGTCATCAGAGAAAGATTTGTATATCTTTACTTGGCTCAGAAAGGAAGATAAGAGGGGCACTTTGAACGCCTGTAAATTTTTTTTTAAATGTAGAGTTGATGCTCTCAAATGAGTGAAAATCACTAGTAACCTCCAGTACTATTCAATGGACTTGTCAGTTAGGTAACAGTTTTTAGTTAACCGTGGTTTACCTTGCAGCTCAAGTCTGTGGAGAGCTGGAATCTTTCGCAGCATAATAAAAAAGTTCAGATTGTCACAAATTAGGTGACTGTTTTGCTGCTAGAAAGCTGCATATTTGGGGGAATTTTTTAATATATATATATATAAAAAACAGATTTCAAGTAGTGCGTTCTTGTTAGTTTATCAAAATAAATACCATTATATGACGTGACTGTGATTTATGAGTATGGTAACAGGAGAGAGTTTTCAAGAAACACTAAGCCAGGCAATTTAAACTTCATACTGCATGCAAATTTTAATGGGTTGTGACTTTCCCCTCTTGAGGTTTCTGGCCTCAACTAGTGACTTATTCTAAAATATGAAGTATACTGTAGGCAAATACTAGTTGAACTTGAGAATAGTAAGTTGTATTGCATTGTCTTTACTGCACTGATTTCAGACTAGGAGTTCTGATGATCCCTTCCTTTAGAAACCTGTGAATCAATAATTGTCAAGTAATAAAAAAACTTTGGCAAAACTAAGCCAATATTGACCTCTCAAATTCTTATTAAAAATAATTTGGCAAAGTTAGATCAGAAAATGATCTTTGCAGAATGAAAAACTTTCTTCAGCAGATCTGGAAAGGTAGTGGACTTGAAAGTCATAAACTTCTCATGAGATCTTGGCAGTTATATCTGGCTTGTTCTATTGCTCCTCTCTCCCAAACAGAATAAGCAGTTGGCACATCATCTTTGTTACAGTAAGTCTGTGTCACTGTTAGTTGACTTTATCCCAAACTGTGTCCAGTTCTTTAGAAGTGATTATTTTGTTTTAATTTTGAAATTTTCCAAGTCTAATGGTGAGCTATCTCTGGTTCTTCATTTGTTTTCTATCAGACTTAACCAACACCGACTTAAATGAAAGGCTGCAAATTTGTCTAAATTACCTCTTTTAGAAATTATGTTCTTCTTAGTCTTTTCTGAGCTAATGATAATGTTAAGACTTGATCCTGTAATAGCATGGCTGTCATTTTCATCACTAGATGTTGAACCTAATCTCTTCCTCGGCGCTTTATTTTTTTTTCCTTATTCAGGCAGATGTTATCAGCTTTACAGGGGTGATATTGCTTGAGTTTCAGCTGCTAGAATAGGCCTGTCATTCCATAAAGCTTTGGTCACTTTTCGCCGTTCATTGGTGTTTCTTCATATTGATCACCCTAAACAGGGAGGGACATTTCTCCTGCAAACTATTGTAATAGTGTTGTGATTTATTAGCTGCCTGCTAATCTGTGAATGGTATTGAACATCAGTCTTCCCTGTCATCTCCATCTACTACTCTTCACACCACTGGGAGGATTTTTTGGATTTGTAAAGGTTAGGGAAAGTGATATTAAATGACTGGTAGAAGCAGAATATGCCAGGAGGTAACAGGCATAGAGGAAATGTCACAAGAAAATTCTTGTGTCTAACAGAAACAGCTATCCAAGAAATGAAATTAAGTGATAGTCATTCAATAAAGACATCAAGAGAAGGAGAAGAGGGCTTTCCATGATCCTCATGCTGTGTATTAAAAAGCTAGTGAAGTGTGTCAGAGCTCTCCTTTTTTGGAGGAAAATACCTTTTGACCACTAGAATTCACTAAGTTGCCACATCAAACTCAGACCTTTTTGTATTAGAGTTACTCATGATCAGTGAAGAGTATGAGACCTGAAACAGCTCTCTGAGGAATCTGTAACTGCTGCTGCTGCTGTTGTGTTGCTTTTTAAAGGAAATGCATAAATTGAAAAATCTTAGGCCTGGAGGTTCATTGAATTTTTGTAATACAGATTACAGAATGTCACCAGTGTGATGAACTGAAGTGCTTGTCTGGAGTCTGTAGGCAAAGCAGTTTGTTTAAAAGATGCCTTGAGTATTAACACAATATTAGATTAAGTAAGAAAAGTCTTATTAAATATTCTGATTTATGAGGCTTATAATACCTAAAATGCAGTAATACTTTGAATAATATACATAAGGATTATCAAATGTCTGCTATAGTATGAGACAATAATAATATCTATTCTTCAGTAATAAACATTTCCGGCTCATTGCAGGCATTTGTTTAGGTTCGAAATAGTTTATTTTTATGCTCAAATAGAATTCTATTATAGAGGTTTCTGTAGCTCAGAACATCTCTAATTTCAACAGTAAAAAAAAAAAAAAGGTAATATCCAAACAAGAAAGTTCTTATAAAAGTGATTTCCTGGTACTGCTAGGCTGTTATATCTGGAAATTGTCTATTTTGGGACAATATCCAGCACCAAGCTATACATCTCTGCAAAGACATTTTCTTTTGTGTTTTGTTTGTTTGCTTTTTAAATTCATACTGAATCAGTGCTGCTCCCTCTCAGTCCCTGACAACT